>CM062810.1:738517477-738725183 GCA_031772625.1 Pinus tabuliformis
CTTGGGTGTCTTCTGGTGCACCTAGGACAGAAGACAGCCAAGGCTCTCTCAGCTTCCTCTTTCTTCTGCTGGATCCTGAATGTGTCCAGCTGCATGGCAATGGTCTGTCTCACCTCACTCTTAAGATCTTCTAATTGGTTTGTAAACTCATGTTTGGAGAAAGGGACACTAGTGGAGAGGAGATTTCCTCTACCTCGTTTCCTAGCTGCCCTGGAATGATTTCTAAACACAGTTTTGATGTCCTCATAAGGCAGTTGATAAATGTCCCCCCAAGCTAACATGTGAAGGGTGTCTAAGAGATCCTCAGGGACTCCTCGGAGTAGAACCAACTTGAGGGATTCAGGGTCAAGTGTGCACCTGGCCCGCTTATAACTAAGTTGGAACCTCTCCTCATAATCCTCTAAGGACTCATCATTCCCATGGTCATCCGAAAGATCTCTCCCTTGGTTTCCTTAGACCTACAGTAATCCCTATACTTGGTATTCAAGGCTTGCTGCATTTGAGCCCAAGTAGCGATGTTATTCCCAGGTAGTCCCATGAACCAGCGTAGTGCTGCATCCTTAAGGGTTGAAGGGAAAAGCTTCAGCTTTTGCTCATCTTCAGTATAGTCATAGGTTCTACAAAGGACAGCAAACTCAAACAAGAAGGTATCAAGATCCTCAGTGGTCAGTCCATGGAAGTGAGGCAAGGCGGAGGGGCTAATGTTCTTCATTTTCATCTCTCCATTGGTCTCTCGGATGGGGAAAGCTCCTTCTATTCTCTCATCTTCTCTTCTATTATCAGCCATGGCTTCAGATGGAGTGGTCTCTAACTCTTCTTCTTCTATAGGGTCTTGGTATATCTCAGGATGTTCACCTATAGGTTCCTTTGGGTCACTGTCACCAAAGAAGAGAGAAGGGTGACTCAGTGATGTGGTGGGGGTGTTTGGTAGGAATTTGCCTGATCTATCTCGATTCCTACGAGGCATGAAATGGAAAGGACTTTTCTCTTTTTTCTTTTTGTGCTTTTGCTTTTTCTTTGGTACCTGCAAAACTGAAATAGAGTGATCTACACTAACTATATTGCTCAAATGAAATTTGCGGAATTGGAAAGCTAATTCTAGGAAAGCAGGAAATATTAATCTAGGAAAGCAGGAAATGCTAATCTATGAAAGCAGGAAATGCTAATCTATGAAAGCAGGAAATGCTAATCTATGAAAGCAGGAAATGTCTATGCTACTTTTGCAGAATGGAAATGAAATAAACTACTGAGCAGAAGTAAGAGTACGAAAGTAGAAGAAGAGCAACAATTACTAATACTCTGACGCTTCCCCGGCAACGACGCCAAAAAGATGGTGAGCTCCAGTATTGTAGCAATAATGCTACAACTCCTGGGGCTTCCTGTCTCTCATTCTATCAACCCGATAGTTCGTACAAACTTGGAAGCGACGGTGCTATATGCACAAGTACTAGCTCTTGCCGCAGCTGTCACTTGGTCAGCTGGCACAAGTCCGCTAGGGCTCAAGCCAACTTCTATAGGCTCTCAGAAGAAGCTTGCTAATTGATGGACGAAATCTATTCTCGAAGGAAAACTACTCTACTTGACAAAATGGACTGAAAGCAAATCAAAGCATGTAAACCTAGGAAACCCTAATTTAACTAGTCTAACCTCTATAATGCAAAGAATGTGAATGAAACCTCTACCAATGCTGTTGTTACCTCTAATAAGTGAAAATGCATGGATCTAAGCTGCTTGCATCATAAAAGACATGTTTTTTTATTTTTCCTTTAAGTGAATGGAATGATTGTGATTTTGTGCTAACTAGGGTTTGGTTGTGCTGATGGGATGGAGAAGGAAGGAAAGCATGGGACAGGTTGGGGAGGCTAGGAGAGGTCCCTAGGGATCCTTAGCATCCATCCACAGAGGTCCCTCACATTCAGAAGCTCGGCAACCGAGTGAGTGGCCTCCTACAGGATGTCTGCAGGGGATCCTACATGATACTCTGGTTTCTACAGGATGTCTACAAATGGCTACAGGATGACCTACCGTGAGTGTTTGGCGTGATGGAGGAGTGATGAAATGGTAGGGGGAGATGTGTAAGGTAGGAATGAGGCTGGTGATGGCTGAAGAAGTGGAAGAATAGGATGGGAAGTGAGTGTAGTAATAGGTTGGAGGATAGAGGGCTAGGTCAACGAAAGGGTAGAGAATGGAAGTAAGTGAGGAGTGAAAGACTTTGGGAGATAACAGAGCGGAGCAGGGGTCAAAGATGTGGTTGCATGCGTGATCAAGATGGAGGAGAAGGTAAGGGAACGAGAGAGAGCAGTGTAAGTGAAACAAATTCTTATGATTGTCACCAAACCAAAAATGCATTAACCTAAACTGCCTGTGCTTGTAAATTCAATGAACAACAATCCAAAACTCGAAGGAGAATGTGCATGAAGTTGTGATGAAGGAGTGTGGTGCAGGTGTGAATCATGTGGAAGCATCTAACATAATGTGACTGTGTTTGCAGCAATCATGAAATAAAGAAATGCGTATTTTTGTGGCTGGTATAGGCTGCACTCCAATCTCCAAACAGAGATGGCAGTGGAGACTTCCTCAACCTTTTTTGTTGGAGCTCCAATGTATTATCAACCTGCTAATCTAACTAAACAACCGAAAGCAATTCAACCAAAAACCAGTCCTATCTATGCTCATGAAAAAGACTAATTCAACAACCTGTAATTCAATTTGCATGTGAAAATGAAAACTCAGAGTGCTGAAACGAAATGCAAACAACACTACATCAGAGGGGATCTATGGCTCTCAGGTTGGGCCCTAACCTGAGAGCTATAGTCTCCTTAAGAAAACTCAGAGCTAGATCAAAAGCTGCCTTCTTTATTCATAATCTGATGTTATGCCAAAACTGGCTTACAAAAAGAACTAACACCGAGTTGTGCTCCAAAATTACAATAGTAATGCGAAAGTTTCAACAACCTATCAAAGGCTACGGCCTCTATACTTATCCAAAACAGTGATCCAACAAGTGTCCTTGATTTTAGGAGCTCGACTGTCCAACTAGAGTTTAACTGTTGATCCTGTAGGACAGTCATAAGTGTTGTTCCTGTAGAACAGTTGTAACTGCTGTTCCTATAGAACAGCTGGCTACTTCTAAGCTCGGAGGGGAGATGGATTGGAGCTCGGAGTTCTTGGTGAGAATCACGAGGAATGTCCCCAAGACCGTGGACATCCTCTCCTAAAAACCAGCAAAGCCACCTCGTTGTCTCCTTGTCTCATTTTTCGTTGTCTTTTGCTCCCTTTTAATGCCAAAACCTGGAATCATAATGCATTAGTCACGTAGATAGAGTGCCTACCCTTCTTCCTACAAACAACATGAACAAACTAAGAAATGCATGCATAAGCAATAAAAAAAATGAATGGTTTGAGCAAGTCTAATAGGCCAAAATGAGCCCAATTTGTACCAAAATTGGGGCTCATCACACACATACCCACCTCAGACAGTTTCAGCTCATCGAATGGAGGCAGTATTCTAGAAGGGAGACATAGAGTGGGCAGTGGAGTTGCGCGCATCAGAGGCAGGGACTATAGGGCAGACGGTGCACCTAGAGATACAGGCCATCCTTGACCAGTATGCCACAGTGTTTGGGGAGATTCCACCGGGACAGCCACCAGACCGGGGGTTTGAGCACACCATTGAGCTTGAGCAGGGCATACAGGCAGTGATTACTACCCCCTATAGGCATCCCAAGGCCTATCGGGATGAGATTGAGCGGGCCATTCAGGAGTTGCTGGCTCTTGGGCACATTCAGCCAAGCACGAGTCCTTTTGCTTCTTCCGTGGTGTTGGTGAAGAAGAAGGACAACACATTGAGGATGTGCATTGACTACAGGGCCCTGAACAAGAAGACCCTAAAGAATAGATACCCCATACCCAGGATCGATGAGTTGATGGATGAGTTGAGAGGAGCACGGTTCTTCTCAAAGATTGATTTGAGATCTAGGTACCATCAGATTCACGTGAGGGAGCAGGACATTCCCAAGACCACCTTCAGGTGTCACTATGGGCACTTTGAGTTTTTGGTGATGCCCTTCTGGCTAACCAACGCCCCAGCTACATTTTAGTCTTGCATGAATCACATCTTCCGCAATCACTTAAGGAAGTTTGTGTTGGTGTTCTTTGATGATATCCTCATTTACAGCAGGACTTGGGAGGAGCATCTCCAGCACATTGAGACAGTATTGTGCATCTTGGAGGAGAAGTAGTTCTATGCCAAGCTCTCCAAATGTGAGTTTGGGTTGACGGAGATTTTATACTTGGGACACATCATAGGAGTGGACGGAGTGAGGGTCCACGAGGAGAAGATCAGGGCCATTAGAGATTGGTCGGAGCCAAGAAACGTGACCGAGCTTCGAGGATTCATTGGCATTTGTACTTACTACCGAAAGTTTGTTAAGGGTTTCTCATAGCTTGCTGCACCCCTAACAGCTTTGATGAGGAAGGGGGCATTCAATTGGTCAGATACAATGCAACAAGCCTTTGATAGGCTCAAGGAGGTTCTGAGAAGCTGCCCAGTGCTTGCATTGCCAGATTTTACGCAACCATTTGTTTTGGAGTGTGATGTGTCAGGAGAGGGTATCGGCACAGTGTTGATGTAGGGAGGTCACCCTATATCCTTTGAGAGCCGGAAGCTCCTTCCGCATGAGAGGTTGTATTCTATATACGACAAGGAGATGCTGGCCATCATGCATGCATTGGCTAAGTACCAGCAATATTTGGTGGGTAACAGGTTCAGGGTGAGGACTGTGTTGTCGCGTAGATTGACACGACAACGCTAAGACCGGGGGCTGTCACTCTGATCCCCGATCTCTCCGTTTAAGTCTGTCTCCCGCGGCTAAGGGGGGTAGACCCTACAGTGAAAAGGGTGTCCAACTTTCGACCAGTTGGCTTGGGAGACACGAAGCACTAGAAAGGATTTTGTTTATTTAACGGACCAGTGCCTTATGAAATTGATGTTTAAATGATTACTTGCTAGATGATATGGAAATATAAACCATGAACAGTAAACATTTATCATCAAATATATTGAACGATGCTAAATATCCAGTAAAACCACAAAGTTCTTGCAATGACCAATATCCAGCAATTTAAGGAAATGCTTTAAACAATTATGCAAATCATCAATCATTAACTAGATATCTCCTTTATGCAGCTAAATCTTTAAGATGGTCATTCATATGCAAAACTTGAAAATTTTAATTCTCCAGCATGACAATTTTCTAAATCTAAACAAAATTCCCACAATGCCCCCTTTATTGATTTTTATTTTTTATTTTTTTTATTATATATATATATATATATATATTGGATTTTTCAAAAAATGAAATTAAATTAAAATATAAACAAAATAAAATCCTAAACTAAAATATAAATATTAAATAAAAAATTTAAATTACAAACTAACAAAGCCTAAATCTAAAACATCAAAGTCTAATTAAAACATAACGTCAAAACCTAACAATAAAACTAAGCCTAAAATTTAGACTAATCTAAATTTAAATAACCTAAACTTCATATAAAATCTAAAACAAAGAAAAGAAAATCAATTTTTATTATTTTTCTTTTTTATAACCTAAAACAAAGCAATATAAAAAAAAAGAAAATGGCAATCTACGATTTTCATTAAACTTACCATAACCGCATACCTGAAAGGTCGAAGCTAAAATGCAGTCATAAATAAAACGGGTTGAGCTATGAGTGTCTCGCAGGTTTAGACGAAAGACGTAACCCTACGCTTATGCTGAAAAATGAATCAAAATACGAGAAGACGGCGGAGGTACTTACCTGTCGGCGGCTTGAAATCGATTTGATTCTCTACAAGTGATGGCGAACAAATGGAAATTCCGAGGGCTTTTCGATAGCAAGAAAGGGGTCACGACTTTTTTGCCATATGCAGTGGATTATGAGGAAAACCGCATTCACGTTAACTGCTGTGTCTTTATACTTTGTACCTGCGTGCATACTCAATTTGATGCCCGAAAATTTCAGTGACCGGATGGCATTGGAAAAGGTCTTGACCCTCATTTTGATATATCTGAAACTGCTAAGCCGTATGCGATGGAATTGCTACGACTTCGGATCGAAAAATAATATTTCTTACGAAGAAGCAAACTCATGCTTCAAATTTGTCTTCTCAAATATGATTTCAAATATTATCAGGCTCGGATCTTGTCGAACCATGGTAATTTCGAATAGTATCCTCGCTTCTGACCAGTAACGTAGTTGATGACTCCTCTATTTCTGTTGTTGTTCAATATGAGCTTTGAAGATATAGCTGACATCGAACCTTTCCAACAACAATCTGAATCTTTACACGGAGTCCATGCTAACAACATAAAAAATATACATCCAACAATATCGTCTTCAAAACAATAACTTTCTTTCTGATGAGGAGTTCAAATGTCTTGTGCGAGTCTCTGAGTCGGCATTACGCCATAACCTTCGACGGGTATTCACGCTGGCGGTCAATGCAACGAAAACGTTGGAAAAAATGTTGAACGCTGTTACCAAACTAACCTTTCACTGCAAGTTGGCTCAGCACTGGGTGTTTCGATTTGGCTTGAATTTGCTGGCTGAGCAGCTGCAAATAAAAAAAATATAAATAAAAGATAAAACCCTAATCTTAAATCTGTATATAGAACAAAAGTTAAAACCCCAAAACAGCTGATTAATTTACAGATTTTGGCCCCTTAACAGCCAGATTCAGCAATAAGCACATAAATATTATCGAAAAAAGAAACTTCAGATTTCACTGTGAAGAACTTCAGAAAATCTCTCAGGCAAATTAGAAAAATAAACTGAATGATAGACCCAGGATCAAATCCAACTGGGCTCAGCAAAAAATGCTTACGGGAGTTGGTTGGTTCAGCCGAGAACTTCCCCAAACGCTCACCAATCTTCTTCAGTAAGGGTTTTCTGCACAGCTCAAAACAACCATCAGTAAAGAGGGAAAAAATGCTGCTAGGTCTCAAAAAGTAATGGAGATACCTGCCATTACTTCAGAAACCCTAACACCACTCAAACCCTAGCAAGTGAACAAGATACCTGTGCTCACAATACTCTACAATAAGCTATTATTAATGGCTGAAAAATAAAATATGCAGAAAATAAAACATCTCACATCACTTCCAGAGAGTAACACCAGCTAGATTTGGACCCCAAAGTCTTCTTTTATTAACCAGAAACAGTTTACAAGAGAGCTTCTTCAATACAAGACTCCACAGATCCCATTGATCTGAACTGACCCCTAGCACCCTACTTAAAGGAAATGATCCCAACGGCTAGTTTGAGTGATCCATGTCGAAATGATTTCGACCGTCGATGAGGATCAAGATATCTCTTAATCTCATCCGTCGAAATTGTTAATTTGTTTAAAAAATGAAACTTTGCATGCATTCACTCAAAATATTATTATTTTATTAGTTTAGGGTTTTTGCTTTATTTTCTAATTTTTTTATTATTATAATTTTTTTATTTTTTTTTTAATTTTTAATTCATTTTTTAAATGGATCATCGAACTAAGCCTTTGGAAACACCACCTAGGACCTAGGACTTAGGACTCATGAAGGGATTAAAATATTTTCTAACCCTCAAGACACATTACATCATGACTTTTACAATTTACATCTTAAGGGGACAAACCCACTTAACATAGACCCTCATAAACCACCCAGTTCTGCGACACAACTATAATCTAGTAGATTAACACACTAGGATTCTCCTAAAATTCTAATGACAAAATGCATCCCAGCTTTGGGGTCAGGCTGAAGGAAAAGTCTGCCGATCATGGATCGGTGAGCGAAAAACCTTCCGGGATGTAGATTACCACTAGAAAGTTAGGTCCACCTAGGCAATTTACATACACGACTCATATCTGCTAAGATTATTTACAATTCATACATGCAGACTCGGTTTACAATCAAGATGATTAAGCTGCCGATAATTGCAGGATGGCACCGCCATGTCGATCAAACACTACCCCTTTCTCCCAAGGAAAAGGGGGTGTAATGCATGGGTAGTTGACCGGTAGTGGTCAACATCTAGCTCTACTTGGGGACATGTTGCTGCACTGCAGGAATGTGAGAATCCAGAATCTGCATCCACACAACACACAGATAAAAATAAGTAGCGTCCATCCAAAATCATCATACACATTAAGCACAGGAAAGATAAAAGCTCTTCATTTATTGACTATCTACAAAAGTAAATCTAACAGAAAAAAAAATGCGGAAAAAAAAAAGGAGTAGGGTTAGAAATACGATACAAAGGATGCCCCATGGCATCAGATGTGTTCAATATAGTGCATACTGAGCATTTGCCTTCTTTCAGGCAAATCTGTCGGCTGCTTGTCGGATGTGCCATGTCCAATTTTGCATATGGTAGGACTTTTTCCTATCCGAAAATCAAGCTGCTCGCGGCCGTCTGATGCATCAAATCTTCGTCTCATTCTCTTTCTCTTGCGCTTTTTCTTTGTGGCAGGTTGAATTACTGATGACCTGGAACTTTCTGTTTCAAAACTATCAGATGAAGTATGTAAGATATGCGTGACATGTCTTTCTTCATCTTGCATCTGATCTTTATCGTTTTTAAGCCTATCTGGATCACCTTCAATTAACCATCTTTCAATCGAATCAATGACCTCCTCATAATAAGATGGAGCTTGTTGCAACAAATGAGAAGGCTCCTGATCTGTTGATGTCCCCTGGTTTCTCTTATCCTCTGACCATTGTTGAAATTTTTGAACCTGTATTTTAATGGCATCTATCTGACTAGAGTGTTCAACCTTTATATCACTGATTTTCCTGGCATGGTGTTCTTCCATATCTTTTATTACTTTATCGTTCTTTTCCTTTATGTTCATCAAGCAATGCCGCATGGAGTTTATTTCTTCTTTATGATTTTCTTGCATGGTGGCCAACTGATTATTATGTTCGAACGTCATGATAGTCATTTCTTCATCCATAGTTAATAACTTGTTTTGCATAGAATTAATTTCCCTATCATGATCAGCTTTCATGATTGCCATATTTTCCTCTAAGTTTGACATCTTGCTTTGCATGAATCTAATTTCTGTTCCATGATTAGTCTTCATGGCCTCAATTTCCTTAGCATGCTGATTTTGCATAATCTCCATATCCCTATTACGTTTTTCAAGGTGTGTGCATAAAGTTTTCACATCATTGACATAATTAGTTTGATTACTCTCCATATTTTTTACCAGCGTCATTAGATCTTGTATAATTTGCTTTTGCTCTTCCTTTTCATTGTCATTTGTCCTTGATTTTCCACTATCATGAACTTGGCCTGCGATAGTTCCGGTGGATGACACATTCTGATCTGAAGAATCGTCTTGGAATATTTCACCGTCAGCTGGACCTTTTATCAAATTACTTTTATTTTGTTGCACAATTTTAGGGGCAGAAGGCAATCTGTTTGGATAACCATATCTATCTTTAAAAGCATTGACAATGTATTGTAAAGAAGTGAAAGAATCCTTAGGAAAATTATTAAACCAATTCAAAGCATCACCCTCTAAAGAAAAGACAAAAAGACGCATCTTGATATCTTCATGATTAAACTGAGGGGGTCTGCAATATATGATCATTATGCGAGTAAACAAGCCTAGATGCCTTCTAACAGCGATTGAATCACCACCCAAGAAAATAGGTAATTTAGAAATGGCCTCTTCCGGAAAATCATGGAGACGTTCAGTAAAACGACATGGTTTAAATGAATAATCCATGATGAATAATAAGGGATTAAAAGGATGATAGAACGAGACCTCTGCTCAAGAAAGTCAATAGATGAAAGAAGTGGAGTCGCCACTTGAACAATGAATCTGATTCTAAGATCCAGAAATCAACCAACAAGAAGGTATGAGGAATGCTTCTTGTCTGGAAAAATAAATGAAATGGAGTCGCCACCCCAACAAGAAACAAACAGAAGAGAAGATGCTGATATGTGATGAAAAGATCCAAATGACACCAAAATATTGAATCTGTCAACTCAAATGAGAGATGAGAAAGATGAGAAGATGAATTTCGATGAAACTCCAGGAACAGAAAAACTCTGTCCCCGGCAACGGCGCCAAAAAATGTTGTCGCGCAGATTGATACGACATCACTCAAACCGGGGGCTGTCACTCTGATCCCCGATCTCTCCGTTTAAGCCTGTCTCCCGCGGCTAAGGGGGGTAGACCCTACAGTGAAAAGGGTGACCAACTTTCGACCAGTTGGCTTGGGAGACACGAAGCACTAGAAAGGATTTTGTTTATTTAACAGACCAGTGCCTTATGAAATTGATGTTTAAACGATTACTTGCTAGATGATATGGAAATATAAACCATGAACAGTAAACATTTATCATCAAATATCTTGAACGATGCTAAATATCCAGTAAAACCACAAAGTTCTTGCAATGACCAATATCCAGCAATTTAAGGAAATGCTTTAAACAATCATGCAAATCATGAATCATTAACCAGATATCTCCTTTATGCAGCTAAATCTTTAAGATGGTCATTCATATGCAAAACTTGAAAATTTTAATTCTCCAGCATGACAATTTTCTAAATCTAAACAAAATTCCCACAATGCCCCCTTTATTGATTTTTATTTATTTATTTTATATATATATTTTGGATTTTTCAAAAAATGAAATTAAATTAAAATCTAAACAAAATAAAATCCTAAACTAAAATATAAATATTAAATCAAAAATTTAAATTACAAACTAACAAAGCCTAAATCTAAAACATCAAAGTCTAATTAAAACATAACGTCAAAACCTAACAATAAAACTAAGCCTAAAATTTAGACTAATCTAAATTTAAATAACCTAAACGTCATATAAAATCTAAAACAAAGAAAAGAAAATCATTTTTTATTATTTTTCTTTTTTATAACCTAAAACAAAGCAATATAAAAAAAAGAAAATGGCAATCTACGATTTTCATTAAACTTACCATAACTGCATACCTGAAAGGTCGAAGCTAAAACGCAGTCGTAAATAAAACGGGTTGAGCTATGAGTCTCTCGCAGGTTTAGACGAAAGACGTAACCCTACAATTATGCTGAAAAATGAATCGAAATACGTGAAGACGGTGGAGGTACTTACCTGTCGGCGGCTTGAAATCGATTTGATTCTCTACAAGTGATGGCGAACAAATGGAAATTCTGAGGGCTTTTCGATGGCAAGAAAGGGGTCACCGCTTTTTTACCATATGCAGTGGATTATGAGGAAAACCGCATTCATGTTAGCTGTTGCGTCTTTATACTTTGTACCTGCGTGCATACTCAATTTGATGCCTGAGAATTTCAGTGACCGGATGGCATTGGAAAAGGTCTTGACCCTCGTTTTGATATATCTGAAACGGCTAAGCCATATGCGATGGAATTGCTACGATTTCGGATCGAAAAATAATATTTCTTAAGAAGAAGCAAACTTGTGCTTCAAATTTGTCTTCTCAAATATGATTTCAAATATTATCAGGCTCGGATCTTGTCGAACCATGGTAATTTCGAATAGTATCCTCGCTTCTGACCAGTAACGCGGTTGATGACTCCTCTGTTTCTGTTGTCGTTCAATATGAGCTTTGAAGGTATAGCTGACATCGAACCTTTCCAACAACAACCTGAATCTTTACACGGAGTCCATGATAACAACATAAAAACTATACATCCAAACAATAACTTTCTTTCTGATGAGGAGTTCAAATGTCTTGTGTGAGTCTCTGAGTCGGCATTACGCCATAACCTTCGACGGGTATTCACGCTGGCGGTCAATGTAGCGAAAACGTTGGAAAAAATGTTGAATGCTGTTACCAAAATAACCTTTCACTGCAAGTTGGCTCAGCACTGGGTGTTTCGATTTGGCTTGAATTTGCTGGCTGAGCAGCTGCAAATAAAAAAAAAGATAAATAAAAGATAAAACCCTAATCTTAAATTTGTATATAGAACAAAAGTTAAAACCCCAAAACAGCTGATTAATTTACAGATTTTGGCCCCTTAACAGCCAGATTCAGCAATAAGCACAGAAATATTATCGAAAAAAAAACTTCAGATTTCACTGTGAAGAACTTCAGAAAATCTCTCAGGCAAATTAGAAAAATTAACTGAATGATAGACCCAGGATCAAATTCAACTGGGCTCAGCAAAAAATGCTTGAGGGAGTTGGCTGGTTCAGCCGAGAACTTCCCCAAACGCCCACCAATCTTCTTCAGTAAGGGTTTTCTGCACAGCTCAAAACAACCATCAATAAAGAGGGAAAAAATGCTGCTAGGTCTCAAAAAGTAATGGAGATACCTGCCATTACTTCAGAAACCCTAACACCACTCAAACCCTAGCAAGTGAACAAGATACCTGTGCTCACAATACTCTACAATAAGCTATTATTAATGGTTGAAAAATAAAATATGCAGAAAATAAAACATCTCACAACACTTCCAGAGAGTAACACCAGCTAGATTTGGACCCCAAAGTCTTCTTTTATTAACCAGAAACAATTTACAAGAGAGCTTCTTCAGTACAAGACTCCACAGATCCCATTGATCTGAACTGACCCCTAGCACCCTACTTAAAGGAAATGATCCCAACGGCTAGTTCGAGTGATCCATGTCGAAATGATCTTGACCGTCGATGAGGATCAAGATATCTCTTAATCTCATCCGTCGAAATTGTTAATTTGTTTAAAAAATGAAACTTTGCATGCATTCACTCAAAATATTATTATTTTATTAGTTTAGGGTTTTTGCTTTATTTTCTAATTTTTTTATTATTATAATTTTTTTTTTAATTTTTAATTTTTAATTCATTTTTTAAATGGATCATCGAACTAAGCCTTTGGAAACACCACCTAGGACCTAGAACTGAGGACTCATGAAGGGATTAAAATATTTTCTAACCCTCAAGACACATTACATCATGACTTTTACTATTTACATCTTAAGGGGACAAAGCCACTTAACATAGACCCTCATAAACCACCCAGTTCTGCGACATAACTATAATCTAGCAGATTAACACACTAGGATTCTCCTAAAATTCTAATGACAAAATGCATCTCGGCTTTGGGGTCAGGCTGAAGGAAAACTCTGCCGATCATGGATCGGTGAGACGAAAAACCTTCCGGGATGTAGATTACCACTAGAAAGTTAGGTCCACCTAGGCAATTTACATACACGACTCATATCTGCTAAGATTATTTACAATTCATACATGCAGACTGGGTTTACAATCAAGATGATTAAGCTGCTGATAATTGCAGGATGGCACCGCCATGTCGATCAAACACTACCCCTTTCTGCCAAGGAAAAGGGGGTGTAATGCATGGGTAGTTGACCGGTAGTGGTCAACGGACTGGTCACAACAACCTCAAGTTCTTTTTGGAGCAGAAGTAGCTACAGGAGAGGCAGTAGAAGTGGATCAGCAAGATCCAAGCATATGACTTTGACATTAAGTATGTCAAGGGTAAGAACAACGTGGTAGCAGATGCCCTTTCACGTAGGCCAGTTACATTGTCTCTTATGAGCTTGGACGCAGACTGGAGGGCTCGACTCTTAGTAGAGTACTCCAAGGATAGATTTGCATGTGAGGTTCTGGATGGGTAGGTGGCGGATGACAGGTACAGGGTGGTCAATGAGATCATCTACTATAGGGACCAGATCTTCTTGACAAAGGGTCTCAGCTCAAGAAGAAGATACTTCAGGCGTCACATGATTCACCATTGGCAGGTCATCAGGGGTTTACCAAAACCTATAGGGCCATTATAAAGAGGTTCTCATGGAAGGGCCTCAAGGAGGATGTACTCTAGCATGTCCGGGAGTGCGATGTTTGCCAAAGGAACAAGGGGGAGATGAACCATCCAACAGGACTATTGCAGCCTCTTCCCATTCCAAAGGGGAAATGGGAGTGCATTTCGATGGACTTCATCACAGGGTTGCCCATGGTACATGGCAAGGATTGCATCTTTGTCATCGTTGATCGGCTGACAAAGTACTCACACTTTTTTGCCATATCCGCACACTACACAGCAGCGCAGGTAGCCAAGCTGTTCTTCAGAGAGATTTTCAGGTTACATGGTCTTCCCAAGACCATCACCAGTGATAGGGACAACCGTTTTATGGGCAGATTTTGGAAGGAGCTTTTCTGGTTGGTGGGGACGGAGTTGACACCGAGTACCAGTTATCACCCACAGACAGACGGGCAGACAAAGATAGTTAACAAGTAGCTGGAGGGATACTTGCTAACTATGTCAGTGGGAAGCAGCGAGCATGGTTGAAGTCGCTGCATCTGGGGGAGTACTGCTACAACACTACACATCACATGTCCATTGGTATGTCACCATTCTATGCTTTGTATGGATATCTTCCTTTATCTTTTGTTGACGTGATGTTTGGTGCTAGCAAGGCTCCGAGAGGTAAGATTTGGATCCAAGAGAGTCAGGATATTCTCCGAGCTCTCAAGGATAACATGGCTACAACGCAAAACCAGCAGACGCTGTATGCTAACAAGGGTCGGGTGGAGAGGTAGTTTGAGGTAGGAGACTTGGTCTACCTATGATTACAGCCATACCGATAGTGGTCACTGAAGCAGAAGGGGACTGAAAAGCTCAAGCCCCTCTTTTATGGGCCATACAGGGTGATATGCAGGATTGGACAAGTAGCATATGAGTTGGAGTTGCCCCAAGGCAGCAATATTCATAACGTTTTCCACGTATCATGCCTGAAGAAGGCGTTGGGACAGCATGTGACAGTGACAGATGAGCTACCACCCACGGATGATGAGGGGCATTTGGTGTTGTAGCCAGAGGCTATTAATGATACCAGGGAGAGGCAACTACGAAGCAAGACTGTCCGGGAATTCTTGGTCAGGTGGAAGAATTTACCGGATGAGGATGCCACTTGGGAGAGTGAGAAAATTTTGCAACATCCGTCACTTCAGTTGCTTGAGGACAAGCAACATTTTGCCGGGGGAGACTGTAATATTCCTAATTAGCCATGGCTAATTAGAATATTTGATTTTGCTCAAATTTGCCTTCTATAGTTATTTGTAAATAAAAAGGTGAGGAAAAGGGGACATAACTCAATTTTAGAATAAAAAATCACTTCTTAGTAGCACAACGTTGTGACTTAAAGGGGAGCCAAGGGGGCCAAGGGACCACACAGAGATGGGGCCCACGCAGACACTTGGAAGGACTGCGCAGATGGAAAGGGAACACGTGGCAAGAGGGGATTACGTTGGAGGAGGTGAGCCTTGGGATTGGGAGAAGCCAATGCTATAAAGGAGAGAGGAGCCCCTCATTTTGTCATTCGATTATGAGCATTTAAGCTAGTCACTTCGACTTGGAGCACGCTAGCCATTTAGTCTGTCTGCAGCACTGTTTAGTGCATGGAGTGTCTCCGTTCGGAGATCTCACCCTTAGCCCTGGGGGACTTCGAGTGCCTACTCAGGCAAGGTATTTTCAGCAGTCTTTTTGCAGTAGTTTTGATCTTTGGCATTGAGGTGGAGCTAAGCATTGGAAGATTGCGCAGTCTTGAGAGAGAGGGACGCAGTTCTTCTAGGAGCAGTTCTCGGTTGAGGATTTGTGGAGGAGTTGAGCTGGGATATTGAGCAAGTGTATAGCTCTTGCATATTGGAGGGGTTTGGCAGAGTTTCAGACAATATTTTGGAGGATTCTACTCAGTGGTAGCGCAGGGCCTTGAGGGATTACGTGATTCCCCAAGGAGGCGATTTTCGGGGGTTTGCCATTTCAGAAAATCTTTATGGGTTTTTCTGGGTTTTCTGAGTAGGGGCGGATTCCAGAGTTTCAACGTTTTATAAGGAGAGGAACAACCACAAATCCTCATTTGATTTCCAGCAGTAGCAGCAGCACGACAGTTTTCCAGCATCCACGCAAAGGCCATTCCTTTGTTATTCTAAGTGTATTTCTTCACTTGCTTGGTGCAAGTCGAGGTGCCATCCTTCTGTTCACTTCCTGTACTCACTCCATTACTCAGTATAATAAAATGGCTTAGCATTTCTCTCTGCATTTCTCGAGTATCTACTTATATTTCATGCTTATATTATTATATGTTACACCACTGTTATTTTTATCATTTTGAGTTTCTCGGTTATTATATTATTTGTGCGTATTTGGTTGGAGTTTACTGGGGTTTGGGGGAATCTCTGAAACAGGATATTACACCAACACCCCACAAATATGCCTCCTCATACGAGTATATGAACCACTATATAGCTTTCCTCCATGACAACCACGAGGGCACAAACACTTGTAGCTTCCACCACCTTTTCCCCCTTCAAGTTTAGTCACAAAATTCCACAAGGGTGTCAATGCAACTTTCCCCTCTAGCATTTTAGTGTCCTCTTCATCCCCTTCCTATTCAAACCCTTCCTCCTCATCATACATTGGGTCACTTATATGGGGACCACTATCCTCTTGTTCTTCTTTTGTTCTATTCTTACTTTCCGTTTCCATCATGAAAACCAAAAGTGGAATGATACATAGAATCCAAAAGAACACCATTTTGGAATATGAATATAGGTGGAAAACCTTCAATGAAATGAGCAAGAAGAAAGAATGGGAAAGAGTAGGAGAGGGAGGAGAAAAAATACAAAACAATGACTGAAAAATGAGGGAGTTTATGGTTTGTACTTGCCTCTTTAGCTATTGTAGATGCAAGCCCTTCTTTACTCCTCCATGTGAAAATTCTGAAAACTAGAATCCTATAATCCTATTGCAACAACTGGAAATTATTCCCCTAATTGCTATTTTAATTTAACAATTTATTTATTGTTTGCTACAACAAATACTGAATAAATCACATTGCAACCTACACAAATAAATCTGCGGCAGAATAAACCCTGGAAGAAATAATAGCACACACACATAAATTTACACAGTTATTTTTGGACAAATGTCCCTTGAAAAAACCAACTTGGGAAAACCGGTGCAGCAACTGAGGGTTTTATTATTAAGCAACAGTGAAATAATTTGAGTACAATCTCGATGTTGAATACTAGCAATCCTGTAGAGAAAATTCTAGCAAAAATCTAGTGAGGAAATTTCCCTACTCCACAAGAAAATTTGGGAAACTGACTCTGTGCAGCTACTGCATCACCCTAGCACAGTCCCTTCTACACAGTTAGAATCAACCTCTCGTCAAGTTGGCTGGTCTGTTGCTGTCTAGGAAAATGTCACTCCTAACCTTCAAAACCCCTGTCCATCTTCTGGCATTGAAACTGAGCTTTCACCTGCAGAATCAAAACTGACTCTAGAGGCTACTGCCTTGCCCCAACATCAGCCTCTCTGTGGCTCTTCTGCCTCTTTGTAAATGCACTCAACCAATTTGGAAATATTCTTCTATCTTCACTGTCTCTGCCCCTCTCACTGCTTCGATCCCTATCTCTCTTTGCGGCAACTAGCTCTGCTACTCTGGAAATCGATCTGCTCATGAAATCAAACCTCTCGTATCTTCTCCATCACCACATCGACCTCCTCTTATAATCCTCTGTTGGAGCACCAACGGCCAAGCCTAAAACATAATCAATGGCTAGGATCATCATGGAGTTGATCCATGTGAGTTTCTCGATGATTCAGACCTTGAATTAATTAATACTAATTGATCAACCATATTCCCTAAGTTTAGGCTTAGGAAATATTTAAAAACTGGTTAATAATCTAAGTAAGTCATTTCTAGGCAGAATTTCCAGAAACAATTCCTGGGTTTTGGAGATCTCATGCATTCTAGCCTCTCCACAAAAATTCGTGGGTATAACACATCCGATGCTACAAAAACTAACACTCCCTCTTAGCAAGGAATGTGTTATAGTGCTATTGCACACCCTGTAGCAACACCTTGTCTTTGCATCATCTCCTATAACGTTGTTGATGTCTATCCATCTACCCACCAACACTGCGCAACTCTGATATACTCTGCATATGTGTTACTATTGACACTACCATACTACTTGCAACACTGCATCTGCACTGCAACTCCCTCTCATTTGTTGTTGTTGCAACTGCAACATCTGTAATTGAAAAGCATCCAAAATACTAAATCTATTGTGATCAATATAATGCATCTGTCATCCGAGCCTTTAACTGTTGCCAGCATCTGCACTATCACTGAAGAATCTACATTGTTGCTGACTCTGCACTGCTTCCTATTGAAGAAAGTGTAACTAGGTTCGGTCTTCATGACATTCTAATTATGATTTTTGTAAACAAGAAAATGAATTTATTATTATTATTCCTTGTTGCATGGGTTTCATGAGCAAGAGGTTTATTTATTAGTAGCTTCCATTGAGAGCCTTAAGATGTCAAAGAGTTAGTGTCATGTTGTTCTTGAGCCTGTGTAATGTATACAAGTCTATAGAAAGGTCTAGAATCCCTCCAAAGACAAGCACAATCGTCTTGGAGAAGGCAGCAGGCTAAACGATGAAGAGAATGGTCATGTCGGCCTCAAAATATATATAATTGTTAAGTCGGCTCATAAAAGGTGACACATCGATTCAATGGACATGTCGGCTTATTATGGAGACGTAATAACTAATATACCACCTATGGTCACCACAGAAGGCCAAAAATTCAGACAAGTCTCTGCACTTTGGATGGGTACAAGAGGTGCAGGAAGATAGTTTCGAATAACATTTTAAGCAGTCTATCCACAAGCTCAGCAACCTCAAATGGGTACAGTAGACACCTCTGCAATTATCGTGGACAATTACAGTGAGAAAGATGACAACCTTCTCCTCCTTGGTGGTGCACATCTCAGTGAAAGAAACACAGTCATTGTTTTCGGTGGTGAAAAGGATCTCAGGAATTGTACAATAGCACAAACAATCTCGGCATAATTGATGGTAAAGGTATTTATGCAAGGAACTCTCTGTAATGCACTCTTAGCATTGCTCTCTAGACACAGTCACAATCTCGGCATGATTATGACCTAACAATTATACATTCCCGGCATTCCAGACATAGTCAAGATCTCAGTGAAGTAGCAATCATGGTCTTGTTCTTTAATGAAGACAAGGTCGTGATCAAGATCTCAGTGCAACTCACATTCAAGTAGAAAGACATCGTTAACATGGTGATGAAGCAAGAAATGGTGCAACTAGAAGGACCTTTGTGGTACTATGATGATGATCTCTGTGAAACAATAATGATGATGATCATCTCAACAGTCTGGTCTTGGAGTGGCTTGATAGGTCAAGGGTCATGGTCTTGGTATTTGTCAATTGGAATCCCTATAATAAGAATTTTGGGCGGGTTTTCCGCTCCAAGAGGGAGAAGTTTTGGCCCTGGTAGAAAGCCAATATCTTGTGTTCTTGTCTCTTTGTTTTTGTAACTATTTGATGAATATAAGAAGACACACTCTAATAAGAACAAGTGAAGATTGTGCTAAGAAGAAAAGTTAAAATACCTCACAAGTAGTTATCATGCTAGAAGAATCACATTAACTACATTTGCCCTAGATTCTTCAACATGGTATCAGAGCTAAGGTGTTGAAGTCAAAGGAAGGGCGGCAAAAAGAGACATACAAGGATCAAGTTTCGAAAAGGGAATCAAAGAAAGTTAAAGGGTTTTGTCAAGAATGAAGGATCAAGTCTACAACAAGCTATCTACAAAAGCAAGGGTTTTTGTCTATATAATCAAGAAGACAGCCTACAACAACAAGAACTTGTGCCTCCACATCACCATCATCAAAAGACCACCTAGACTCTCATCAAGATATCTACAAAGCAATGAAGCTCAAAGGACCTCAAAATCAAAGAATACATCATCTCGAAGAAGGTTGATGTTCTAGAAGTAGTCTTGATCTAAATTATAAAAGAAGTCAAACTGAAGGCAATAAGGCATAGACATCTTCAAAGGATCATCTCCTTGCCCTAGAAGAATATCATCTGAGGAAGCAACAAATCATCCTCATCAAAAGGAGAAACCTTTTCTATTAAGGAAAGGCTTTCTCATTTGAAAGAAGATCATCCAAGAAGAAGCCCTAATACATCTTCTTCAACCATAATCAACATGATCAAGGTGAAGATTTTATCTTCACATGTCAAGTAAGTATTTTTCATTAATCAATTTGGTTAAATGACTTCATGATTGCAAGGAGATATATAGCTTGGATTGGTCATCAAAAGGTCCTTGCATGGAATAAGGAGGACTGTCATAATCCTCATAGATGAGAGAAGTCAATGAACATATCAAGGTCTCCTTTGAATTCATGGGAGGGTACTCTTAAGGTCCTCTCCTCCCTATGTAGCAAGAAAGGAGACATACAAGACATATATGAAATTCTAGAAGATATACTCTCTGAAATGAAGTAAAGAAGGTCATATCACTTAGACATGATTGAAGATATCAAATAATGAAGGAATATCTTCATACGATCTCAATTGGGAGATCTAGGAAAGATGATAATAAGATAATCATCATTGTTCTAACTGATAGGCAAGGTAACAAATGTCCATGAGCAAGAAGGTTACCTCATTCAACAAATTGTGGTCTCTATGTTATATAGAGAAAGACAAGTTGATGGCAAAAGTATTGAAGGACAAAGGACTCAAACATTTGTATAAAGAAAGAGAACTCTAACAAGAAGGAATAGTATAGCTAAATATTATGGAAGATCATATCACCGGATAGATGGAGGAAGCTGAAGAAAAAGGGCTGAGGAAAGAGGGAGTAACAAATCTCTACTATGATTGAGATAGTATCCCTCACAAAAGGATCTTATCATAAGCTTCTGTTACAAGATATGACAATGATAATAAGATGCATTGTGGCACCATGGAAGCATTGGAAACAAGAGCTCGTGACATCACCATGGGAATCATGAAGGACAAAATCCATGGCAGTCAAACATGAAGGATATATCTCTTGGGAACCTCATTGGACATTGAAGGAAAGGAATAAGTCATCTAGGACAAGGCTCATTATAAAAAAATCAAACATCTTCTATATGGGGATATGCAAGATCCTCAAGGTTCTATGATAGAATCCTCATCGGAGGGTTCACTAATCTAGAGAAGAAGCAAGTGTTTCATCAGGAACTCCAACTTATGGAATTCATAGGATGATGGTATGATGACAAGAGAAATGAAGTAGATCAAGGGATTGAATATCTTTTCAATCAAGGAAGCTATTGGAAGAATCTTAGATGACCTAAAGGTAAAATGAGATATGTATGCTTGTGTTTAATATTATATTATCATGTCATATGGTTGCAGTAACTTGGATCATTACTTCTATCTTAAGAAGCATGATCAAGAGAAAAAGGATCTCCTCCTCTGAAAGGATGCAGGTAGGCATAAAGTCACACTAAGATGAAATCAACATACTATGTCCTCATATGAAGTATGAGTTGTTGACTACAATAAAGAAACTCAGATTGAAAGCTCCTGGGAATGGAATGTGTGAGGAAGGAAGAGATCGTGAGTTATGCAACCATGATGAAGGAAATCAACATCCAAAAGACCAAGAAGACTTGACTAGGAAATCTCCCGGAAGGATATGAAGACTCTGATAAAAGTCTGAAAAGATGAAGACCCTTGACAATGAATATCTTTGGGAGATGTGTCAACATGAATGCAGGATGTTGATACCTACAGGAAGATGTCATGATGAAGAACCATCTAGTAAGGTACGATTTGATTTAATGTTATGTTTTGAATTCTTGAATAATATTTGGATGAGTGCATGCAGGGCTACAGGAACAAGAGTTGTAATTACAAGTACAACTGGCATTCATGTGGTGGATGGAAATTCCTGAAAGAAGCATGATGGGAAAGAAGTAGCTATATGACAAAGGTTCCAGATATGTATCAAGAAGGCTAATTTCCATGAAGAAAAGAATGACATGACAAACCAAGAAGGAAAGTGATGATTGACGGTTGATGCCCTACAAGGAAGAAGCTCAACTGAATTTCATGACATCAAGGAAGTAAGTTGATCAAGCAGTTGAAGGACCCACAAAGAAGAAGTTGCTGATGAAAGGAGAGTCCCTTACTAAGAGGGAGTTGTGACAGGTCCCTAATCAAGGGGGAGCTTGGATTGGATCACCCCTGATTAAAAATGAGTGACAATTGTGTTTTTCTATTTCATGTGTCATGCACTAGACCAGGACTGACAGCCGTTAGTCTTAGTGAAAGCCATGAAGAGAAATATAGACACATGATGGATGTATCTTCCCTAGTTGAGAGGAAGAGATAGACACAACATTCTTCTCTTCGTTTGGGTAGAAAGAATGGAGGATTGGAAAATCATCTGGCATCCGATGTTCTTTGAGGATGTGTAGGGCATCCAAGATAAGGGTAGGAAAGAGGACCGATATTCTTTGAGGGTTGGGAACCCAAGATAAGAATAGTCCTAGAAAGTAATACTCAATGAACACCCGGGTGGGTATGTACCTTGAGAGACGATGATGAAGGTGTCTATAGTCATTGGTCTCGCCAACATTGTGCTCTCATCTGATGAGAGATAGAGCTATTAGTAAAGGCCTTGTTGTGGAAATAATGTTGGTTAATATGATGCTATACATATGGGTTACCAATCTAATTCTTCTTATGAGATTTTATTCAAATTGAGAATGACCAAGTACCATTATGAATACCTCCCTAGTTAAGAGGGAGTATTGAAAAAAGTGTAAGTAGGTTCGGTCTTCATGACATTGTAATTATGATTTTTGTAAACAAGAAAATGAATTTATTATTATTCCTTATTGTATGTGTTTCATGAGCAAGAGGTTTATTTATTAGTATCTCCCATTGAGAGCCTTAGGATGTCAAAGAGTCAATGTCATGCTCTTCTTGAGCCTATGTGCAATGCATACAAGTGTATAAAAAGGTATAGAAACCCTCCAAAGACAGGCACACTCCTCTTGAAGAAGGCAACAAAAATGATGAAGAGAAAAGCCATGTTGGCCTCAAAATATATATAATTGTCAAGTCGGCTCATAAAAGGTGACACATCGGTTATATGGACATGTCGGCTTATTATGGAGATGTAACAACTATATATACCCAGCTAGGGTCACCACAAAAGGACATAAATTCGGACAAGTCTCTGCAACTTCAGATGGGTACAGGAGGTGCAGGAAGACAATTCTGAATAACATTTTCAGAGGTCTATCCACAAGCTCAGCAACCTCAGATGGGTACAATAGACGCCTCTGCAATTCTCGTGGACAATTACAGTGAGAAAGATGATAGTCTTCTCCTCCTCATTGGTGCACATCTCAATGAAGGAAACACAGTCATTGATTTCGATGGTGAAGAAGATCTCAGGAATCATACAGTAGCACAAATAGTCTTGGCAGAATTAATGGTAAAGATCTTGATGCAAGGAACTCCAAGTAATGCACTCTTAGCATTGCTCTCTAGACACAGTCACAATCTCAGCATGATTGTGACCTCGCAATTATACATTCTCGGCATTCTAGACACAGTGAAGATCTCGGTGAAGTAGTAGTCATAGTCTTGTTCTTTAATGAAGACAAGTTCATGATCAAGATCTCGGTGTCACTCACATTAAAGTAGAAAGACCTCGTTAACATGGTGATGAAGAAGGCAATGGTGCAACTAGAAGGACCTCTATGGTACTATGATGATGATCTTGGTGAAACAGTAATGATGATGATCATCTCAACAGTAAAAAGAGGATTGGTGTCTTGGTCTTGGAGTGGCCTGATAGGACAAGGGTCATGGTCTTGGTATTCGTCAATTGGAATCTCTATAAGAATAATTTTGAGCGACTTTTCCACTCCAAGATGGAGAGGTTTTGACCTTGGCAGAAAGCCAATATCTTGTGTTCTTGTCTCTTTGTTTTTGTAACTATTTGATGAATATAAGAAGACACACTCTAATAAGAAGAAGTGAAGATTGTTGTGATCTTCATTGATTAGTTTGGGTATCTGCTTGGTGATGTCATCTATGGCCTCCGTCCTGTTGATATTAGGTTCCTGATTCATCTTCTTAAAGTAGTTGAGAAATTCCTTTTCTATTTCTTCATGTGTTTCAACTTTGTTGCCCTGCTCATTGTTGACATAAGAGATTTGGTTTGTCATTCTTCGCTGTACTGTGGTTTTGTGAAAGAATTTTTTATTCTTTTCACCTTCCTTCAGCCATCTTACCCTCGATTTTTTTCCGCCAGAGAGTTTCCTCCTGTAGGTCTCGTTCGAGGATTTTGTTCTCTATTCTCTGCTCCTTTTGACTTAATTCTTCAGATCGACCTTCCAAGATCATTCTTTGCTGGATTGCCTTCATCTCTTGGGTTAGGTGTTCCTTGGATTTGAAGATGTTACCGAAGGTAAATTTATTCCATCGTTTTATTTCCTCTTTGAGGTATTTCAGCTTCTTTTGGAATAGAGCCATTTTAGTCCCCTCTGCTGAGTTGAAGTTTTGCCAGGTTGTCCTGATAAATTCGTGGAATTCCGGATGAGTTAACCAGAAAGCCTCAAACCTGAATGGTCACTTGGTTTCTTTACCTGGTCTGTTCCAATTTAAGGCTATGGGCCAGTGATATCGGCACGAGCGCCGCCGGAGTGGGAAGCCATCATAGAGCAAGTAGGCGACTTTTATCAGAGTATAAAATCCCATTAATGAGGAATTGCGTGAATAGCAAGTGCGAAAAGTACCTCAGGTTGATGAGATCTAGATCTATATCAATAGCCTAGAGACCGGCATTATCTCTGACTCATTCTAGCAGAGAGATCCCAAGTCAAATTGATTCACAGGAATTAGGTACATAGCCAAGCATTGGGAGGCCATCAGTGCTCCACCGAAACCTGCAACAGGACGGCCTCATTTGCTTATCGTTTCTTGCTAGTATGGCTCGATCTTGCGGAGGTAACCAAAGGGGAAGAAATTCAGGCACAAGGGGGAGGGCCAGAGGAAGGGGAGGTCCTGCTCCTCGACGCAGCTCCCAGCTTGTTTCAGCCTCACCTTCTTCTCCTCCTTCCGACCATTCGGGTCCATCCCACTCCAGTTCTTCCTATACCTCCCGCTACACTTTCAAGAGCAAGCTTCACAAGCCTACTATCACTGCCACTATAACGGTCATCTTCTCAGAGGAAGAAAATGACCTTCCTGGCTCTGCCGAACATTCCACTGACCGAAATCTCTCCCAGAATTCCAAGGACAATCAAGGAGGCAGTGTAGAGGTTAACACCAATCTACCAGAGATGCAGCAAGAGGAAAGTCATGAAGCGGATGAAGGTCTTCAGCATACATCTTCACACGAGGAGGTCATTTTCTGTGTACCGGCGCAGTTCTCTGGCACTGATCTGTATCCGGTGAGGCCTCCTGGTCGCAGTATCACGGACGTTGAAGACAACCTAAGGAAGGATTGGGTTAGTTCTCAGGGCAAAGACAATAGCTGTGAGGCAGAGTTACCAACTCAGGCAGAATCAATCAATGGCGAGGATTGATGGGGAAGATCAGACGACGGAGGAGGATTTCGGAAGGCCTTTTTTGGCGGAACTTTACGCCCCGAAAAGTCAGACTTGATGACGTCAGGCGAAATCCACGCGTCAATAGGACGCTTTATCGGGCTCGTCCTTACGGAAACCGCTCGTTGGTTGTCACACGGAATCAGTCAAGGGTGCGGACACAGCTGACCTTCCTAGAAGTCTAAGACATTCTAATGACAAACAAAACAAACTGGAGCTATCCTTCTCTAAACATACATTATGATATGAGAAATCAAGTGTTTCGTTCTTACCTCTGTCCAAACGCTGTTGTAGAAGTCCAAGCTTTGTTGATCCGGATGAGCTCCTCCCGTTCTCCAAAACCTGCAATCACCAACAGTCAAACAATTAAATAGCACCTGATTATAACATAAAACAAAGCATATTCAACATATAGACCAAGGAGTACATGAAATAACCCATTAACAACAAGTTATTGAGAAGAATGGACCAATTTGCATTAAAGGTAATCAAAAGGAACCATTACAACCTGAGCCTTGGTGTTGTGCAAGCTCCTTCCAGGGTCCACAAGAGTCTTCCTCTACTTTGACAAAGCTCACCCACTTCCAAATAGAACAAGTAAGGGTGACAATCTCTCCTCACAAACTTCTAAATGGGAGTCCTAATTCCTGCAGCATTTACCCTTAGAAATCTATAGCTTTCAACCTCCCTCCTTCTGGCCCAATGCCTATATTTATAGTGCTCAAGAGGAAGTTAATCAGGTCCACCATCAATGGGATAGTCCCCTCTTTGGATGGGATCACTCCCTTATTGATGGGATAAGTTCCTCTTTGGTAGGAGTGCATGAACCATCTGGAGGCGCTCAATACACGTCAAACAACCTTCTAGAATGCTCTAGAAATGACCATAAGTAAGTTTGTGAAGATAAAACTTGCGCATTTTAACCTTTTCAGAGGGACGCACCTGCCCCTTTAGATACAGAGCGTCCTTGGACGCAGACCTTATGAACAATAGGTGCGTACCCGCAGGCAAGGTTTGAGAGAACCTGCGTACCCAGAGATAAACATATTTATAAAGACTTTCTCCCTTTCTTGGAGTTTGACATGAATAGCAGAGGCATAAGACTTGCTTAAGAGGGTAGTATGACTGTTGATAGAGCCATACCAACTGTAAATAGCCATGGTGACATTTTTTAGTGTAACAGATTACCCCCTAAAGTGCGAAGCCTGGAATAGATTAGGGTTTTGTATTATCTAGGAAGGGTGAAGCGCTTTATCATTTCGAGGATTATCTCATGGAGAACCTGGTCAGAACCTGCAATTTTCAACACAAAATACATGTATTAGATTATATCATCACTGAGGTAGGCATTCCCATACTCAGATTAAAATTTTAACTAACAGACTAACTACTCTGATACAGAAATGATTTTGCAGTACATCATAATCATAGACTTTTGTAGACACAGTATGGGCGCAGCCATCTGTTTATGGTTAGTCTACTTAGATAATGAATACAAAACTCCTCGCAACCTGGATGGTAAAGATTTGATCCAGGGTCTTCATTCCTATTTCTCGAATTGGTACGATTCTAGCCATGCGAATAAATGAGTCGATGTCGAACATGGTAGAAACCACTTGATTAGCAGTTGATGATGTGAACTATTAACAAGCGTGAGAGAGACCACCAGTAATGTCAATGGTTCTCAAAGTACCCAGTACAATCCATGAGATGTGAATGAATGAGTTGATGTCGAACATTTCACGGAATCCTTCGATCGAAAGTCAATGATGTAAACTGACGTCGAAGGCGAGAAACCTGCCATTGATGCATGCAGACTTCAAGGCACTGATGATTTCTAAGTCATCTCTCTAGATAATGTGCTGATGTCGATAGAAAGTGGCCCGTTGCAGGCAAGCCCACAACACGAAATCATTGTTCAAGTTGAAGAAATGTTGCTGTAAGGACTGACTCAGGGATGGTCAAATGGATGACAAGTATTTTGCAGATGAAAGTTTTGTTTGCAGACCTCTTGGACACATAACGACACGACAGATGGTTTGGTGCTAAATAACTCAAAGTTAATCCCCAGAACCCGGTTGAAGACTTTCAAAAGTGGTTTGATCAACTGTGAGGTAAAGGATTTCCCAACCCAGGTGAATGAAAAAGTGTCGCGTCCAAGAGTGGTAATAAAGTTTCTTCTTAGACAAAAGGTAACAAATGGGCTCATTCTTCTCTCTTTTCCCCCACCATTTTTGGCAAGTACCTCTTTATTTTTAACAAGCTTGAGGAGGATAACATATGCTTGATTATAAGCTCATCCTTCGGATGAGTCCAACCTAGTTTTGATTCGAACCCTAGGAAGGAGTGGTTCGTTCCTGTTTGTAATTGAACAGGTCCTTTACTGTGAAATGTTTAACGAGCCCAGTATAGGAGAAACTCGGCGTTTTTCAATTTTAGAGAGTCTGAAAAACTTAAGAAGACTCCAAGTTGAACTTTTTCGTAGATTTGTGTCCCTCAAGCCCGAAAAAGTATAAAATAATACCTGGGGGAACCGCTTGATCTTGCGAACAAGGAGTACTTTCATAATTAGTGTCACTGACCTGAAAAGTAAAAAGCGATCAAGGACACGTCGTTTTATTTCCGTATCGAGTTTGAAACGACAAAAACACGTCAATCTTTTCCTGATTTTACGGTCAGAAAAGAGCTATAAGGGGACCGTCTTTTAATTCCTTTTTAACGAGTGTAAAAGAAACGCTCGGCAATCTTTTCATGTTTTAGGAGTCAGAAAAGGGCTTAAAAGATGACTCTGAGGTTTCGCTTTTTCGTAAGTTTTAACGAGTTCGAAAAAGGGATAAAAATGTACTCATATGGCCGACTTTCAATTTAGTTTACGAGCAGGAAAAGACGGAAAGAACTCGTCATTTTCATTTGTTTTACGAGAATGAAAGATAGCAAAATAATCTCGGTATTTTCATGAGTTTAACGAGTCTTGAAAATAACTGAAATTGACTCGAGATAGGTTTCATTTTTACAAAAGCTTGAAACAGAGAAAAACTATGCTTCAAAGTAGTTTCATTTTTTTACAAGCTTGAAACAGAGAGAAAACTATGCTTGATGCCCCCTAAGCGTAACTGCTAGAGTGCATGCCCCCTTGCTTCATTTCATTCGACCAGTTGGATGAAATGAAGGTTCAAGAACGAGATCATTTGAAAGACCCGACCTAAACTATAAGAAAATGATGCAAAACTAACTAACCTAAATATACAACCTAACATCTATGAGATCTAGTCAATCTCTCGACTCAAGTAGAGGAGGATTTGTTTCATGTTTTAACGAGCTTGACACAGGAAAAGAACTATGCTCGGATTTGGTTTCATGTTTACGCAAGCTTGAAATGAAAAACTATGCTTGTTACAAGTTCGCATGCCCCCAGCATAATGACACAAAACTAGGTACATGCCCCCCAAGCTTCATTGCATTCAATGAGGTGGATGGAATGAAGCTTTACTTTCAAGATCCTGGAAAGACTTGAGGGGTTGTTTCATTTTTTAGTGAGGTTGACACAGGAAAAGAACTATCCTCAAACCCTTGTTTCATTTTTTAAACGAGCTTGACACAAGATAAGGAACTATGCTCATAACTGCTCTACAATCTACCTAACAAAAACTTTACTTTAAAAACCTTGATTCATTTTTTATCGAGCTTGACACAAGACAAGGAACTATGCTCTAAAATCCTTGTTTCATTTTTTAATGAGCTTGACACAAGACAAGGAATTATGCTCTAAAATCCTTGTTTCATTTTTTAATGAGCTTGACACAAGACAAGGAATTATGCTCATGACTACTCTCTATAATCTACCTACTTAACCTACCCTTGTTTCATTTTTTAATGAGCTTGACACAAGACAAGGAACTATGCTCAAAAAGTTCGCATGCCCCCAGTATAATGATGCAAAGCGAGGTACATGCCCCCCAGGCTTCATTGCATTCAACCCGATGGATGAAAGGAATGAAGGTTCACTTTCAATATTTAACTTGAAAAGGGAGTTGTTTCATTTTTAAGGAGGTTGACACAAGAAAAGAACTATCCTCATACCTGATTCATTTTTGAACGAGGTTGACTCAGTAACAAGAACTATCCTCAAAATCCTACTTTCTACAATCTACCTACATATCCTAAAATCTAGCTGATTCATTTTTAATGAGGTTGACTCAGTAAAAGAACTATCCTCATACTAGCCTGTTTCATTTTTTAACGAGGTTGATACAGGAAAAAACTATCCTCGTACACACTGATTCATTGTTTAACGAGGTTGACACAGTAAAAGGAACTTTCCTCACTACATCCAGTTTCATTTTTTAATGAGGTTGAGATGGGAACAAACTATCCTCACGGACACCTGTTTCATTTTTTAACAAGGTTGGCACAGGAAAAGGAACTGTCCTCGCACATTGATCATGGCTTCCAACTGGAAGAAAGACATGTCAATGGACACACCTTGATCATGGCTTCCAAGAGGTCTTCATCAGAAGGAAGAATAGTTCTTTGGAAGGAACACATGTCAAGGGACTCAAAAGGGATAAGAACATCGTGTTCAAGTAATCCCATAGAGTTTTCCATGTCAATTACCGGATCGAAATCAAAGGAAGATGAGCAAACAGTGAGAGGCTCACTTACATCGGTAACTGAAAACATGGGACCAGTTGCCACATAATTAACCCGTGGCAGGGTAGATACCACTTTAGTATCAGGAAAATTTAGGGCTGTCATATTATTGGTAGTTGAGACAAGACTAGGGAATGAAAGCTGGTCTACAGTCACAATACTGCCATTGTGAGGGAAAGACATCACGCGAAAGAGTGTCGATACGACAGCTTTCATGGCATAAACATAGTCTCGCCCAAGGAGTAAATTGAAATCCAAGGGACCTCGAACTACCATAAGATCAATACAGACAGTTTTACCTTCCAAGGTAATAGAGAACTTAGGAAGGATCCCTAAAGGTTCACTAATTGTTCTGTTAAAAGCTTTCAGATTCTGCGTAATAGGCGCAAGCTGAGGGGAACCCAAAGCTTTCCAAACAGTTGAGGATAAAATACTAACAGAAGCACCTTCATCTACCTGAGTACGATGTAGGTCCCTACCACCAGCCTTGACAATGATTTGGAAAGGGATGGAGGAAGGAAGACGAGGTTCTGTCAGTCTATTCCAATCAAAGGAAAAGACCTCAGTGCTTGGAGGGGGTTCTGTAGAAACAGGTGAAATGCCCCCGGCATAGAAGAATCTGATGTAACAAGAAGAACCTGAGCGGTATGAAGTTCACTCTCTAAATGGAAAGTGGGATCGACCGAATGTGAAATTGAATCGACCACTTGATCAACTAATGGATCATCAACCTGAGTGACATGAGTTTCACTCTCTAATGGAAGAGTGTGATTGACTGTACTTGAAATTAGATCAATCACTCCGTCAGTTGACGGTAGGTTGGGAGAAAGTTTACGGTAACCAGTTGGAAATTCTTGCTGTGGAACAGGAAGGTTTTCCAACAATGTTGAGGCTTCATCCATGTGAGGGCAAATGTGAGTTTGATGACTCCCTTTGCATAACTTATAAGGAAACCTAACTTTACCCTTTTTCCTAGGAACCTGACTATCACTGGTTGATGGATCAATGGAAAGTTGATGAGATTTTTCTGACCATACTTCCAAGACCTTTGGAATACTAGGACAATTCACAAGGAAGTGGTCACCCTTACAAAGCCTGCAAGGGTATTTGGGTTTACGGTGCATGTCGGAATTTTCCTCAACACAACTAACACTTACAGCCATGGTTGGTTGGTTGACTTCTTTCTTATCTTGCTTCTTCTTCTTCTTCTTCTTCTTCCCTTTCTTCTTCTTCTTAGCCTCCTGGTTACTAGCATCAAGGCTTTTACCAGGCGAAGAGGAAGAAATGGAGGAAGAAAAATTAGGGGAAGAAGGTAAAGGGTCAACAGAAGGTTGGTGATGTTGAGATGGTGAACTCTGTTGAGGTGAAGCATCCGGTTGAGGTGGAACAATTGGAGTATTTTGGGCCAACGAAGTTGAAAATAACCATATCGGTAAACCTATTGTAAATCCAGGTAATGACAAAGTAGCCATATAAGGAGGACCAACATTTCCAAAGTAAGGAAAAGTACTAGGATTCTCATTAGGAGGGGTTCCTAGGTTGATAAATTCCGGAACATTTGCCATTATATTCAACTTCAGTGAATTTTATTAACAATTTAAAACTAAAATTAAGAATTCACAATTCACACCTAACAATTAAAATTCACAATTCATACCTATGGTCTCTAAAAGTAAAAACAAACAAATTAACACGCGCTATCAAATCTAGGAGTCAAACCACACACAAACAGTAGCCTTCCGGACCGAAAACACTAGTTGGTGATGAAATCCAACATCACCGAATTCAGTACAGAAGTGGAGGGTGGAACAGTTACCCCGGCAACCTGCTTAATGAATAGACCGGCACAAGTTCCTCCACTTTAACCGTCTCGAGTGAAGTGAACCCCCCAGAAAATCCAAGTGAGTATAGCCGACGTCTGCTCCAGGTACAGTGGGATCTTCCCTCCACCGTCACCTTGGGTAGAATTCTAAAGATTATGGTCACTAAGGTTACCAACGGCAACAAGTACACCTGGGGGAAAAGTCTAAACTCCGACAGCACGCAAGGGCAGAGTAGCAAGCTCAATCCCCTTACCGGCTCCTTGACAGTAATCCAAGGTTTACCGATAAGTGACCCCTGGCTCCTCGACAATGGTTAATCCGAGGTTTACCGTTTGTAATACGTACTGTCTGGCGTCGTTCCCAACGAGGGAGGATGGATCCCCTCACTGGTTCGGACACGAGTTCGTGCTTCTCCTTTAAGAGGAGCTTTCCCAGAGTGTAAATGTAACAATTGGATTTGATTCTATCACAAGATCAGCTACTTGTTTGGTTTTACTGTCTTGGAGAGTTAAGTACTCACCTACTCCAAGACACTAGCCTAAGCTATGTTGGTGCTTCAGAGCCCTAGAAATGTAAAAATTACTAGATGAATTTTAATTAAGCGCTGTGTTATTAAGGCTGTTATTACTCAAATGGGTAAATGGATATGAAACCAATGGTGTTATGACCCGACTCAACTGAATGCAATCGAATATGATAATGCAATCCTTTCAATTCGATGAATCCTAACTAGAGTAAGGAGAGAGTTTCCATTCACTTCCAACAATGCAAAAAATTGATCACTAAGAGAAAATATAACAAATTCTCTAATGCACTAATTTCATCAAGAAAAACTAATGCAAATCAATTCCAAACCATTTTTTTTATCTTTATTTTTGTGTAAATTCAAATCAAAGAAAGCTGATCTAAGTCTACAATTGATTTTTTCAGAATGTAAACTATGCAATTGTAATCTATGCACAATTCACTTGAAAAGTATGCAAATGTAATCTATGCACATTTTTCATTAATATTCTGAAAATGAGAATTCTAATTATGCAAATGTGATCTATGCAAGAGAATTCTCAAACACAAGATGATTCTAATGTGATCTAAGAACCAATCAAGTGCAAGTCGAGAAAATTGGGTGAGAGTTCCAAAGATCAAAAAATAAAAACACTCAAAGGCGATTAACACTCATACACAATTTAGTCCCCCCCGGCGAATGAGGGGGAAATTTTTTTGCAAAAACAGAAGCAAAAAGATGCAAAACTGTGAAAAGACTGAGACAAACCTCCAAGTAATGACCAAAGGAAATCAAATCAAGAATTTTTCAAAAAAGAGACTCAAAACACCCAATTGATGAAAGCCTAAAGCAGGAATGCTAATGAAACAAGCTTAGGTGAAGATCTTTGACATGAGACTAATGGATCTGGGCAGTAAAAACTAAGAAAAAGCAAAAACTAAGAGAAAAAATGCAAAAAATGGAATTTTTTCAAATTTTAGCAGGGGACGCAGGCAACCCGTTAGAACAGGTGCGGGCCCGCACTGTGCACACAGCAAAAGTGCGTCCAGGGACGCACTGTGCAGCACTCAGAGGGTGCGTCCTACTGAAAAACTCAAGAAAAACCAAAATAAAACTAATCCTAAGCTAACCCACCCAGAGACAAGGTCACAGAGCCAAAACCAGAAAAATAAACCAATTTTCTCAAAGCAAAGTTCACACAAAATAAAAGACTCTTCTCATCAATGGAATCTATCCCCAGCGGAGTCGCCAATTTGTCACACGGAATCAGTCAAGGGTGCGGACACAGCTGACCTTCCTAGAAGTCTAAGACATTCTAATGACAAACAAAACAAATTGGAGCTATCCTTCTCTAAACATACATTATGATATGAGAAATCAAGTGTTTCGTTCTTACCTCTGTCCAAACGCTGTTGTAGAAGTCCAAGCTTTGTTGATCCGGATGAGCTCCTCCCGTTCTCCAAAACCTACAATCACCAACAGTCAAACAATTAAATAGCACCTGATTATAACATAAAACAAAGCATATTCAACATATAGACCAAGGAGTACATGAAATAACCCATTAACAACAAGTTATTGAGAAGAATGGACCAATTTGCATTAAAGGTAATCAAAAGGAACCATTACAACCTGAGCCTTGGTGTTGTGCAAGCTCCTTCCAGGGTCCACAAGAGTCTTCCTCTACTTTGACAAAGCTCACCCACTTCCAAATAGAACAAGTAAGGGTGACAATCTCTCCTCACAAACTTCTAAATGGGAGTCCTAATTCCTGCAGCATTTACCCTTAGAAATCTATAGCTTTCAACCTCCCTCCTTCTGGCCCAATGCCTGTATTTATAGTGCTCAAGAGGAAGTTAATCAGGTCCACCATCAATGGGATAGTCCCCTCTTTGGATGGGATCACTCCCTTATTGATGGGATAAGTTCCTCTTTGGTAGGAGTGCATGAACCATCTGGAGGCGCTCAATACACGTCAAACAACCTTCTAGAATGCTCTAGAAATGACCACAAGTAAGTTTTTGAAGATAAAACTTGCGCATTTTAACCTTTTCAGAGGGACGCACCTGCCCCTTTAGATACAGAGCGTCCTTGGACGCAGACCTTATGAATAATAGGTGCATACCCGCAGGCAAGGTTTGAGAGAACCTGCGTACCCAGAGATAAACATATTTATAAAGACTTTCTCTCTTTCTTGGAGTTTGACATGAATAGCAGAGGCATAAGACTTGCTTAAGAGGGTAGTATGATTGTTGATAGAGCCATACCAACTGTAAATAGCCATGGTGACATTTTTTAGTGTAACATTGGTCGATGGAGGTCCGAAAAAATGGTTGTTTTGTTGCGCGGTTTTGGTAATGCAACTGACGTCCTCGTCAGCCTTTTTGCTATGTAATGCTCTATTGTCCTTTTGTGGTGCTTTTTGTGCTTTTTTGGGTATTGAGCCATGGGCTCTCATTGTTATTTATGTAAACAATCAGTCACGTGCCAAGGGCAGGAATTCTTCAGACAGAGGGCCGACTTTAGCCCCCTCAGATGTTGCGACCTCTTTGTAAATATTTTTCTCTTTTATTTTCACTAATAGAATAGTCTTTACTCAGAAAAAAAAAAAAAAAGAAGTGAAGATTGAGCTAAGAAGAAAAATTAAAATACCTCACAAGTAGTTACCATGCTAGAAGAATCACATTAACTACATTTGCCTTAGATTATTCAACACTGCCAACTCCGCACTACGCTCCCCAACATCTAACTGCTACTAGTCTCTACAATTGTCACTCTGGCATCTGACTACATCAACTGTCACTGATCCATCCTGCTACTGAATATTGTGGGCCCTCGTAGCAAGGTTTTGATCCAGGAGGTGGACTCCTCAAGGATCCTTCCCAATCGTAGCACTCTGGGGCTACAACATCAAGGCACCCCACCTCACTCCTGGAGGTATATCAACAAACATGGCGAAGTCTTGCTCCAGCCTAAAGGAAAGTCTATCGATCTCTGATGAAGCTGCCTATTGGTCCTACTTCTCCTCCTTGGACTTCTTCCTAAGAGGACACTGGGTACTGTAGTGACCAAGATCACCACATTTGAAGCACTAGACCTTTGACAGGTCCTTCTTCTTTTTCCTCTGCTCCCCCTATCCCTGACTATGACCCTTAAATGTGAGGGCCACATTCTCCTCTTGCTTCACTTGCTTCGATCTGATGTTGTTGCCACTGATGAAGCTCTTCAATAGAGCTTGTCTCAACTCCTCCTACTACAAATCAGCCCACATCCTGTCCCACCTTGGAAGGGTATCTCTGCCCAAAATACTTTGGACGAATACCTGCCACTCCTTAGAGACACTGTTTAGAGCCAATCACACTAGCTCTATGAGTTGAGCCGTTGCCCCAACAACTGCAAGATGGTCTTGAATCTCTTGAATCATGGTGAGGAAGGGGTTTATGCCTTCCCCCTTATGCATTCGTACACACCTCAACTTCTCCTCTAGGTACTTCTTTCATTGCTTGAAAGTACCCTGGTACAGCATAGAGAGGGCATCCCACATTTCTTTGGCAGTATCTTTGCCAGCTATGTATGAAACCACATGATCCCGGACACCATCTAGGATCAAACGTTTCACCCGTGGCATCTCGTTTCTGTACTCCTTCAGCTGATCTGCATCCTAAGGAATTGCTACCACTACATTGATATACACTTTCAGGCCAAACTCATCTAGAAGGAAGGACATCCTTGCCTTCCAGATGACATAGTTGGAAGCCCCATCCAACTTGTCCTGATCACAAAGCCCAGCAGTTGCCATCACAACAAAATATCAATTTTTTCCTCTTTCCTTCTGCTCAATTGTTTCACTGTGATTCGCACTCCCTTCTGGAGTGAGAAAAATTGCTCACAATGACTGCTAATTTGCAAGGAAAAGTCGAACTTCTTGAGACTAGAAGTTCCCCAAGGAAAATTTTCCCTCTTTGTGTGCTATTCTTCCTTCCACCCGACGTTGGCTCTACTCTGGAAAATTGTTGCCAAACCACTGCGTCCAACTAGAGATCTACTCGATGAAAATATTGAGTTGCTCCCTCTGCCTCTGGAATCACTCGATCTAAAGAGATCAAATTTTTTTCCCCTCACTCAAAAAAATAGAATCTCCTCAAGTAACTCGGCCTCTCGGCAAAGTGACTGCACTGCCACTAGGAATTTCTATTTGATGCGCTCAATGAGCAGCGAAATTCTCTCTTCGCCTCTGGGCTCTCCAACTGATCAATTGCGCACTGATACCATGTGAAAATTCCGAAAACCGGAATCCTATTGCAACAACTTGAAATTATTCTCCTAATTGTTAATTTAATTTAACAATTTATGTACTATTTGCTACAACAAATACTAAATAAATCACACTGCAACCTACACAAATAAAATTGCAGAAGAATGAACATTGGAAGAAATACTAGCACACACACATAAATATACACAGTTATTTTTGGACAAATGTCCCCGAAAAAAACCAACTTGGGAAAACCAGTGCAGCAACTGGGGATTTTATTATTAAGCAGCAGTGAAATAATCTTAGTACAATCTGGATGTTGAATACTGGCATTCCTGTAGAGAAAATTCTGGCAAAAATCTAGTGATGAAATTTCCTCACTCCACCGAAAAATTTGGGCTCTGACCTCAGCTCCAAGAGAGTCGTTCAAACTGGCTCTGCGCAACTATTGCATGACCCTAGCGCAGTCCCTGCTGCACATAGTTCGAATAAACCTTGCTCAAGATGGCTGGTCTACTGATGTTTGGGAAAATGTCTGTTCTGGCCTTCGGAACCTTTGTCTAGCTTCTGGCATTGAAACTTGGCTTTCCCCAGCAGAATTGTAACTGACTCTAGAGGCTACTGCGCTTCCCCAGCGTCAGCCTCTTTGTGGCTCTTCTGCCTCTCTGCAAATGCACTCACCGGATATAGAAATCTTCCTTCAACTTCACTATCTCTGCCCCACTCTCACTGCTTTGATCTCTAGCTCTTTCTCCGAGGACTAACCGCTGCTACTCTGGAAATCGATCTACTCATGAAATTGAACCTCTCAAGTATCTTCTCCATCACCACATCGGCTTCCTCTTATAATCCTCTGTTGTAGCACCAACGACCAAGATTAAAACATAATCAATGGCTAGGATCATCTTGGAGTCAATCCGTGAGTTTCTAGATGATTCACACCTTGACTTAATTAACACTGATTAATTAACCATATTCCCTAAGTTTATACTTAGGAAATATTTAAAAATTGGTTAATAATGTAATATAGTCATTTTTAGGCAGAATTTCCAAAAAACAAATTTTGGGTTTTGGAGATCTCATGCATTCTAGCCTCTCCAAAAAACTTCTTGGCTACAACACATCCGATGCTACGAAAAATAACACTCCAAGCTACTCCTCCTTCACTGCTCCTAGCTCCTCCTCCTTCACTCCTCCAAGCTCTCCTCAGGCCTCTCTTCTCCAAGCTCTCTTATCCTCTCTTTCTCCTTTCTTCTCCAAGTTCTCTTCTCCTCTCTTCTTCAAGCTCTCCAAAAATACAAGAGTGAGGAAATGAGCTTTATCCCCATCTATCATTTCCGTAAATCAACCTAAATCAACCCCAACTCAAGTTAGAGAAAAAAAAAATTGGGTCAGTGGCAGCAGAACTGCCCGTCGGGCATTGGATCTTCTTAAGATCCGTATGGATCCATTCCCAATCCGTCGTTAAATCCACAATTCGTAAATCCAGAACCGCGGATTTGGCCAACACAGTTTTGAAATTCCAGGAACCGCGTTTGTCAGTCTGGTCCGCAATTCCAAATTTTTGAGTCGCGGATCCGATGGCAAATCCTCCACGGATCCATATGGGATGCGGATCCCAGTTTAGATCCTTGGGGAGGGGGTGTTTCATGTAACATTGATCATAGGTATCCTCACCCATTTGCCAAGAGCACATGTTGGAAGGTGGACTTCTAATCAAAAGGTACTTTATTCATTTTGCAATCGGGTGCTTATGCTTGTTCGTATTTGGGCATTTTGACATGAATTATGGGGTAACTTGGAAGAAAGAAGGGTCCTGGCCATGATCTTGTTCCATCACCTTAAATGGAGGGTTAATTTTCAATCCTAGTCTAGTGGGACCTGCACTAATAGCCCAATGGGTATAGGAGGGGCACTACTTGGGTAGCCATGATTGAGATAACATACCCCCGTCTCTCCCTATTCCATACCTACCACTTTCAATCTTACATTATAAGTCCTTATTCCATGTATTGTTCCCAAATTTTGTAATTGAAAAATAGGATTTTAGCTAATTTTTGGTGATTTAAATTAAAAAGGTAGAAAATATTATTTTGTGGATAAAAGCGGAAACTACTATTTTAATGGAGAATGATGGAAAATAATATTTTATTGGAGATGAGAGGAAAATTATTATTTTATTGGTAAATGGGGGCAAATTAATATTTTATGGAGAAATGAGACATTATTATTTTATTCAAAATGGCAGCAAAAGTCTCCTAGTGCAAATTGGGCCCCACTAATAAAATAATACGGAAAATGAGGATCTAGAAGCTAGAGGGGGGCTCCATGTAGAATTATAAAAGGAAGAGAAACTCAATGGCAAGGATATTCTATCTATCTCATTGACAAATTGAAAGGAGTTCAAGCGAGTTCAAGAGTTTCAAGAGAAACTCATGCTGAATTCAGTGCACTTCGAGTGCCACCCTAGTTAGCTTACAGGGAAGATTATTTTAGATCTTCCATTGGTGCTCAATTGGTTTGGTTGTTCGATGCAATATTGAAGATCTAATCACAATTTGTTGTAGGAATTGTTGCTATAATAGCTTTGTATTTACCAGTCTATGTTTCCTAGATCAAGGGGGGAAGTATAATTGTTTTGCTAGCAAAGCCAAGCACCGAAGACCAAATGTGGCTAAGTTTTTCTCAGAAATGGGGAGTTCGAACCAGCAATAGAGGTTGTACATTATGGGTTTAGTAAAGGTCAAGACCATGCCAATAGAGGATGATTTCTGGTTTATAATTAGAGCATGAGTTTTTCCTGGACGAGATGCTGCAATTTTGGGGTGAGATTTACCGAGGGAGAGGGATCGAATCCCTTGTTTCTCTTGCCAGTTACATCACGTCATTCTTGGGCCGAGTTTATAATAGAAATGGGACGAAGATGCTAAGGAGGTAAGTCGAGCTTCTTCCTGTGATTTGAGGAGTCAGAGCCAAAGTCCACTTCTTGCTACGAGCTGCCTAGAGTCAAGAATTATTGGTTGTGTGTGTTGCTTAGCAGCAGCAACTCTTGCGCAAGGGTATTGATTGCCTACAACAGCCACGAAATCCCTCTTTTGCACTGTCCACAATTGTTTCATGGTGCTGGGCCTGTGCGTTGTTTCCTGTGGACGCTGGAGTAGTCAAAGAGTAAAAGGGACACATATATCTTAACCATAGCCCATTGGTTGGACTTGTGGTCATACTTTGAAATTTGGGCTATTACTCTACCATTAGGCAACATATTTCTTCATTCACGGTGCTGATGCATCACTTCCAAAGGACTATATATGCATAAATGTACCTACTTCTGCTAGTTGCCACTAATCCCAGGTTCTACTTTTCTAATCTGCTTATTGTGTACTCAAATTTTATATAAGAAAAGGTCTTCCAGAGAGTGGTATTGTTATATATCAGAGGCTTGTAATCTCTGGATTTGACATATGAAATATGAGTTTGCTCTTGGAAGTTTGTTGTTGTTCTTTTTTAAACATTGAATGTATTGCCCAGAAAAAACAAATTTATAAAAGTCTCCTGTAGTATAAAGTCAAAAAACTGGTTTGAATAAATGCATCACTGAAAAACTCAGAAAGAAATTGGTGGTATTCCAAACTGGTGCATTACAGTGGTATCATAACCTACTCCTGGCCAATTGTGGGACTAGAACACGTTAAAAGAGAAGAATTATGGAACCAGAATCGAAAGGCCTAAGGTGACTATAGCAATAAATAAATAATAATAACAGAAAATAAAATGTTCCCAAATCAGAAATTCAAAGACAATAGCCAAGCCTTCATGCAGATGACAAAACTCTCGAAAGCATGGGCAGCGAAGAGAAAAGAGATCCAGAAGAAAAGTGATGAAACACTATCCAAACCCATGGATGATTATTTGATTGGTAATAGAGGACCAGAGAAGTTCAAATCTTGCCAGGAAGATGATGATGTCACTGTCCATTCTATTAAAAGAGTTGGTAGCAGTATCAATGAGAATTATCCTGGCACTATCAAGGAACAAGGAGCTGAATTGTCCAACAAACAACTTCGAGCATTGACAAAACACGTTGGACCTGAAGGGAAGATATCTAAGAGAGATATTTCAGTTATCTCTAGTACCTTTAAAGAAATTTTTACCATCCTATTGACAAGGTAGCAGTACCTTGGGCTTGGAAGGGCAAGAATCATTGCGATGTGTGATCACTTTACAAGAAAGAAATAAGAAACTTACCTAAAGGTCAATCAGGGACCAAATTATGGAGGCTCCTTTTGATTCCTGTGATGTTGCAAGTGTTTCTTGGGAGGATGTATACCATCAATTAGATAGACACAAAAACACCTCCACTCAGTTACCCAACAACACAACGGAAGTCTTTGATCAAGGCCAAGGTGGCATAGGAAACTGGAGCAATTGAACCTGTATGCAAGCATGAATTCGTACATGTAGACTTGTATTGTAATAAGTGGTAGTTGTGTTATTTATAAAAATATACAATTCTTCGTGGTGGTGTGCCTATATAGGCATTGACTAGCCACAAAGATAGAAGGTCACAACTTTTGACCCACGTCTCTTCACAATTGATGGGACATTAACTAATTTAATTAATTTATTATTATTGATATTTGTTATTTTAATATTTATTGTTTAATTGATGTTTATGAATATTTTTATTCATAACATTGCCACCCCCTTTAAAGATGCTTTGTCCTTAAAGCACAACTAGAAGGGTTTTCTCTAGTTGAGCATTATTGTGATGGAATGACATTCTTTCGTTGACTGGTGCATTCTTCACGAGTAATTGTACTTTCCTTGGAGCTGGGAGTGTTAACACCATTTAATTTATAATGCCATCCTTGCCAGCTAAACTCCATGAATTGTTCTTCAAGGTTTGTAATATAGCTCCTTAGTTGTATCAACCATTTTTCACCTAAAACTACATCCATTTCTTTGAGTGGTAGGGCAAATAGATCTGTTCATAGCTCCAGTTCTTGTATTTGGATTGAAAATTTTTGACATTCTCATTTATCCTTGATTTTTTTCCCAGTAGCAACAAACATGGTCAAGCCCTTGATTGGGCATATACAAATACTAAGTTGTTTAGCAAGATCAATGTTTATATAATTGTGAGTACTACCAGAATCTAAGTATATTGACATTTCTGTCTTTTATGAGTCCTTTGAGCCTTAGGGTTTTATGACATACTCTCTTCCTCATGTTTGTTGATGTTGTAGTAAGTTTAATGTTCCTTCTTGGAAATTGGCTCTTCTTTCGAAGATGTGGTGGAACATATTTTGCAGTTGCTTGTTGTTCTTGATCTCCGAATGAGTTACTATTTTCATCAAGGTTTTTCCAGTCACATGAGATTGCAACTAATGGCGGTTCCTCACATTTATGGTCGGGCGTCCAGTTTTCTCCACATTTGCAACAATTGTTTTTCTTTTTCATATTTTTTCCTGGCTCATTATTCTAAGTGTCTGATTCCTTCTCGACTTCATAAGTATACAATTTCTTGTTAAGGCATTTGTGTCGTCATGTCCTTTTTTCTCCACAATACCTACATTTGTTAGTTTTTTTTCTCGAATGTTGTTGTTGGTCTTCGTCTTCCCTGAATGATGACATTCTGAGCTTATGTTTTCTCTCAATAATTATTGTTGCATGTCGAGCGTCTTCAATGGTTTCAGGTTTATAAAGTTTTAATTCTTCCCGAATATAATTCTTAAGGCAACATCGATACATTTTTAGCAGCTCTTCTTTTGAGAATCCCCTTTGTCTTATAGCTAATACTTCCCATTCATGGGTGTGTTTGCTTATCGATCCCTTTTGTTTGAGGTGAACGAATTTCTCGTAAACATCATCTTCTTCTTCGTCATGAAACCTTTTTAGCAGGGCGTTTTTTAAATTTTCCCAATTGAATGAGTGAGCTACTCATTTGTTGAACTGCCATAGGAACCAATCATATGATTCCTTGTCCAGGTTGTTGGATGCCGTCATGATCTTCTCTTGTTCACCTATTGGCGGGTTTGCATAGAAAATGACATCCATTTTATTTACCCATACAATGCGCCTGTATGGTTCTTACCATCGTACTTAGGTAATTCCCTTTTAATTTTAAGGTAGTCTCTGTCGGGAAACTTTGTATGGTACTGACTTCCTTCAAACTATATTTGCGGCACTTGTGGCTTTTCATGCATCGATGGAAATTCATGACTCGGAAAAATTTCGCCTTCCAGAGTCTTTGGACTTTGCGTAGCCGAGGGGTTAAAAGGTGGATTAGCTCCTCCCATAAACTGACTCATTGTGATCTTTATTGCTATGATATTCTCTGCCATTTGGTCTTGACTCTTCTCGAAATCATCTTGCTTCCTCTTGATATCGTCAAGGAGCTTGCACATTCTATCAAGTTCTTCTTGAAATTTTTTCGAATTGTCATCATTATTCCCCATTTTGTTTTTCTTTTTCCTAGTAGACCCAATTTTTTTTAAATAATAATAATAATAATATATATATATATATATAATAATTAAATTAACTTAATTATATAATTAATTATTATTATATAATTATATATACCTATTGTAATATAACAATATAATATGAACATAAGTTTGTGCTGCATATATTAAGCAAACTGAGTCATCATTTGCCCGTGGCCTCAGAAAACATTTATATGACTTGAATCGTGACTCGAAATCCATCGCACAGGACACGCAGTTGGAGCAGTCAAGTTAGTCAGGATTTCTGCGGCAAGACATGGATGTTGGCAGTGTTACGGAGTCGCTTGGGACGTCGCTAGGTTACTCTATTGACCGAGGTCGCTTGAACGTGAACGGGGTTGACATCGTCGAATAGTGGATGCGATGCCGTCGAACATTCACTATTAGACAACACAGTGGACAACAAGGGTTGCAGACGATGGAAGGATAGAGTGATGGGAAACAGGACAACATGGTTGGTGGATGACAATGGAAAAGGTGTCAAGCAGCATAGAGAATGTCGAGAATCGGGTTAATTCTCTTGCTGAAGAAGACTCAAAATAACACATACAGGGAACGGGTGGCTCTGATACCATTGGAGCAATTGAACCTGTATGCAAGCATGAATTCGTATGTGTAGAGTCACATTGTAGTACGTGGTAGTTGTATTATTTATAAAAATATGAGTGGTGCTTACAATTCTTCGTGGCGGTGCACATAGGCATTAACTGGCCATAAAGATAGAAGGTCACAACTTTTGACCCATGTCTCTTCACAATTAATGGGACATTACCTAATTTAATTAATTTATTATTATTGATATTTATTATTTAATTGATGTTTATGAATATTTTTATTCATAACAGAAACATGCTCACAACTTTGTTGGTGCCTTTGGCAACATAGCTCCAAGAAAAACTTATTGTCGTTGAAGAAAGGAAAGATAATTTTCTCATCCTACCTCAACCACTTTATGAATTCCGCAGGGTTCTTGTCAATTCTGAGAATGTTAGATGGAGTGGAAATGAAATAATTAAGAAATTCGATTGGCAAACATGAATGCTAGCACAACAACATGATGAGGGGCAGCGAGTGACTCATGTTCAACCCATGGCCGATGAGGATGGGAAGTCATCTTTTGGGCCATCCTTGATAGGGAGCAAACAGATGCAGAAGCAACCAACATAGTTGCAGTACGTTCCGACAGTAGCTCTCTTCAGGCATACATAGATAGGGCTTGCGGCACTATTGGGTTACCTTTGCACATCGGAGAGAGAGAGGCTAAGTTGCATAGTCACACCTCATGTGTTGACCAAGACAATGGGATGATGTGACATGAGTTGCACATGGCACAACATTCGCATGTTGAGGATATTGCATGTAAAGGTACACGTGCATTCGATCCTAGCCTTGGGGTTGGATGGCAATAGATTCTGAGTTGGTATTCAGAGTTTTGGGCTAGACTTATGGAGATGATCGTAGTCCAGGGTGAAGCTCAGCAGGAGCTCTCAGGAATTAAGAGTACTGGAGGACCAAGTTCACATTTGGATCCAAGTGGGGCTTCATATCAAATACCAGAGATGTGGGTTGGCTATGGCATCAATGAAATAGTTGACCTAGCGACTTAGCGCATACATTCCTTAGGGGAGTTTTGATCTGCAGTAGTGGCCAAGCAGTTTGTGAGTAGACTCCATGGGTTGTCTTGGCATGTGTGTAGTGCATGGTGCCACAAGTTGATTAGTACAATATAGAAGGAGCTTGTAGGAGGAGGTAATTGTTAGTTTTTGGTATCAGCAGAGTGCTCTAGCCTTGAAAATTGGTGGAGAGGCTAAGGCACATGAGTTCTAAAGAACCCAGAAACCGTTTGGTGAAATTCCACCTGGATTGTATTTTATTAAAATAATTAATATTTTTAATGGGGTCCCTAAGTCTTAACTTAGGGAAATTAAAATATTAATGGGTATTAATCAAAATACGGGTGAGAATGATCTAGAAGGCAGATCAAGTCATGTTTTAATCTTAGTCGTTGATTAGAGACATAATCTTGGTCGTTGAAGGTTCACAAGAAAAGTATAAAATGGAGGCTTGGGTTTCATTTGGACACACATAGAGAGATTGAGGAAATCGATTTTATGAGGTGAGAAGTTCTCAAGAGGAAAATCGAATGGGGAGATCTTGCAGCTAAAGGGCAGTGAGAATCCGGAAGAAGGACTTTCTAGAGAATACTAACAGAGAGATGGAGAGAACTTGCAGAGAGGCAGCGCAGTAGCCGGGAGAGCTGACGTAGAGGTAGCACAGTAGCCGGGAGAGCTAACAGAGAAAATTCATCTATCACACAGAATCCAGAACTACCGAAACAGTCGGAACTGCTGGGAGAGTTTACGCAGAGGGCAAAGAAGGTGACACAAGACTAATGCAGAAATAGTCGGGGTTAGTCAGTGTTGTGCCGGATCAGCCGAAATTCTACAGAGTGAAGTGAGGTAAAACTCACACAAATTTTCCGCCAGTATTTTCTCTGTAAATGATTTCTAGATGAGCATCCTAGATTTGTATTCAGATATTTCTCCTGCATAATAATAAAACCCTCAGAGTTGTTGCACCGGTTTCCCCACATTAGGTTTTTTTGGGACTATTATGTCCTATTGAAGTTTCTAAGTTTACTTAGTTTAGAAACCCCTCATGCACTTTTTCTGATTTATTCCTACCTACTTGTTATTTTTCTTTAACAAGTTATTTACAAAGTAAATACTAAAAATAAACACCAGTGCATGCTCAACATATTACAGATCAACAACTAAAAGAAGCAAGAACAAACACACCACATGACACCATTATTTTTGGATCAATGTCCCCTGAAAAATCCAATGCGGGAAAACTGGTGGAACTATATGAGGGTTTTCTTATTAAGCAATATCAGAGTACAATTTGGATGCCGAAACTGGCTTACCCAACAGAGAATTTCCTTAGCAACTATACCTCACAGTTTGAGAGAAATCTCCTGGCTGAAACCCCGGAAAATCCTTCTGGTAGCTCCTCAGCACAAAACTGCTCTGAAACCCCAGCGTCTGCCCAATCTGGACTGCGTCAACCCCTCTCTATCTCACTTTGGCCTTGCGTCATCCCTAGGAGGCCCTACGTTAGCTTTCTGGGCCTCTGCATCAAACACGCTGACCTCTCTGGTGCTCTACGCAGCACTTGGCTACCTTTGCATGGCTCTGCTTGAGCCCTTATTGGCTCTACGTCACTCTCCTTTGCTGTTGCGTTGCTCTCCCGGAAGAATCTCTACCTTCTCTGTTTCTATATACTCAATGCCCCTCAGCTGCTCTCTCGATCACTGATTCTATCTCCCTTAGCACACCCCGCTCTAGAGAATAGAATCACTGATCACTCTGGTGTCTTCTCCAAGTGACCCTCAAGCCCCTCTTATACTTTTCCTGTTGACATCTCAACGGCCGAAATTAAGTCCTTAATCAATGGCTAAGATTAGATCTGGCTTGATCCATGTCTTTTGGACCACTCTAACACAGATTCATATTAATACACATTAATATTTTATTTTCCCTAAATTTAGACTTAGAGACTCCATTAAATATATTAATTATTTTAATATCTCCTAAAACCCTTTCCAGGTATTGGAGATCTCATGTTCCCCAACCTCTCCACCAAATTTCGTGGCAAGAGCATATCCGATGCTACCCCAAATCAACATGTCCAAAAAATAGTGTGTCCTATTTATCTTGTTCAAGTTTGCTCTGTTTTCTGTTTCATGAGATCAAATATCTAATTAGTGTAGGTTGCAGAAGTAATCTGCTTCAATATTTAGAAGAATAAATTAATGAATGTAATTTAGAAATCAAGTAGATGAAGTAGATTCATATTTGCAGCAGTAGTGGTTCCTTCGAGTCTAGGAATTTTTACATGGTATTAGAACATTGATTTTGAAACAGGGAAGAGTAGATCCAATGTTGAATAGTGAGGCTGAAAGCTGCACTTGGCAGCAATTCAAATTCCCTTGAAGGGATTGCGCAATCCTTGTTGGGAAGCAGATCCAAGGAAACCTCTCTTTGAGTGAGATGACCGAGAGGTACGATTTCCAGTTCGAGAGTTTGCAGTGGCAGAGGGAGTTATGCAGAGTCTCAGTGTAGTGCTTGAAGGGCGTAGTTTCTACAAGGGTAAAAATCCGCTGGAAAAGAATGAAGACACGTAGAAGGGGAATTTTCTCCTCAGGGAAATTTCTGCCTGGAAGTTCGAATTTCTCACTTGCTAAGCAACTGAGCAGTGCTAAGCAGTGATTAGAGGAGTTAGTTCAACAATTGGGTGAGATGGCATCGCATGGGCTTAGAGATCAAGATAGGTTGGACGGATCTTCCAACTATATCGTATGGAAGACTAGAATCACAGTTGTTTTGGTGGAACGTGATCTCGAGACCTACGTCAATAGTGTTGTAGTTGTTCCTGCTGACAACGATCAAAAGAAGTACAAGGCTAAGCAGGGGAAGGCAAAGAGGCTCATTCTCAATGGAGTTCGAGATCATGTGGTCCCACACTTGTAGGGCAAGGATACAGCCCAAGAGATGTGGGAAGCCTTTTCGTCTCTGTAAGAAGGCTCTTTGGAACAGCAAAAGATGTATTGAGAGCAGAAGTTGCAGCAAACTTTGATGCAAAAGGAGAAGGGGTAAACCTCTATCTTCAACGTCTTCAAGACACTAGAGACCAGCTTGCTGTAGTGGGATCCACTCCTCAACCAACCATGATGGTGAGGATAGCCCTGAATGGAGTCTCAGATGAATGGCAAGTTTCCTTCCAAATCATATTGGGCAGAGAAAAACTACCATCACGGGAGGGGATGTGGGCGACTCTTCAACAGGAGTTAAGGAGAGAACTAGTGAAGGTCAACCTCAGTGGTGGCAATGGAAGTGGAACAAAGACGAAGGAGGAGGAGGAGAACGAAGCTCTAGCATTGAAGGGACAACAAAAGATGAAGCGAAAGAAAGACATTTCGAAGGTGAAATCTTTCAATTGTCGTGAGATGGGCCACTATGCATCCCAGTGTCCATTGAAGAAAAAGAATAAGGATGAGAAACATGATCCTAAGGCTGCTTCAGCAAAGATTGACGAGGATGAGTTTGTCATGAGTGCCCACGCATCTCCAAGAGGGAGATGGGGCGATAATGCGTTGTAGTCGAGAGGACTACATGTGTGTAGGGTGCTTGAGGAGTCCACACCTTGGATCAATTCCTTGCTGCAGGAGCTCAAGATTCAGCAGTAGCGAGATGGACTTAGTGTCAGATGATGCAGTGGAGTGTTTGGAGAACAGATGCATTTGTTGGGGACCAGAAACTGATCAGCGTAAAGCAAGGTTGGCAGCAGTTCAGTTGGCACAGTGCAGGAGTCAGCAGCAGCGCAGAAGATTTAGAGGGTCAGAATCAGCAGCAATGAGATTCCAACATTCATTGTATTAGGTTGAGCACAATTAAGTTCAACTAATTTTGGATTTTTTCAATTGCTTCTCTTAACAACTAAGTTGCAGTACGGATGCAATGTTAGCAGTGGCAGTGCTAGCAACATAGCAGATGCAGGGTTTGAGAGGGAGTTGTAGTACAGATGCAGCAGTGACAGTGGCAGTGTCATGGACCATAGTACTGTAGCAGCAGTAGCACATCGTTGGTGGCAGCAACAATGCAGAAAGGAGGTGCTTCAGAAACAAAGCAGCATGCAGGTGGACATTGTTGCTAGAGCACTTTCCTCGCTAAGAGGGAGTGTTAGTTTTTGGTAGCATCAGAAGTGATCTAGTCTCGAAAATTGGTGGAGAGGCTAAGGCACATGACTTCTAAAGAACCCAAAAACCATTTGGTGATATTCCACACGGATTGTATTTTATTAAAATAATTAATATTTTTAATAGGGTCCCTAAGTCTAAACTTAGGGAAATTAAAATATTAATGGGTATTAATCAAAATATGGGTGAGAATGATCTAGAAGGCGAATCAAGTCATGTTTTAATCTTAACTGTTGATTAGAGACTTAATCTCGGTTGTTGAAGACTCAACAAGAAAAGTATAAAATGGAGGTGGGGTTCATTTGGAAACACACATAGAGAAATTGAGGAAATCAATTTTCTGAGGTGAGAAGTTCTCAGGAGGAAAATCGATTAGGGAAATCTTGCAGTTAAGGGGCAGTGAGAATACGAAAGGACTTTCCAGAGAACAATGACAGAGAGGCAGCACAGTAGCTGAGAGAGCTGACGTAGAAAAGTTGTGTATCACGCAGAATCCAAAACTGTCGAAACATTCGAAACTACAGCGAACTTCCAGAATTGTTGGGAACTGCTGGAAGAGCCGGGAGAGTGACGCGGAGACAGGGCAATAGCCGGGAGCGCTGACGCAAAAAAGTTGCCTGTCACGCAGAATCTAGAATTTTTGGAACTGCCAAAACAACAGGGACAGTTGACGCAGACGACAAAAAAGGTGTTGCAGGGCTGGCCCAGAGCCAGCACAGAAATAGTTGGGGTTAGCCAATCTTGTGCCAGATTAGCAGAAGTTCTGCAAGGTGAAGTGAGGTAAAACTCACTCAGATTTTCCTCCAATATTTTCTCTATAATGGATTGTTAAATGAGGATCCTAGATTTGTATTTAGATATTTCTCCTACATAATAATAAAACCCTCAAAGTTGTTTCACCAGTTTTTCCACATTGGGTTTTTCTGAGGACTATTTTGTCCAAAAATAAGTGTGTCCTATGTATCTTGTTCTTTGCATTGTTTTCTGTTTCATGAGATAAAATACTTAATTAGTGTAGGTTGCAGAATTAATTTTCTTCAGTATTCAGAAGAATAACTTGATGAATGTAATTTAAAAATCATGTAGGTGAAGTAGATTCAGATTTGCTGCAGTAGGGGTTCCTTTGACTCCAGGAATTTTCACAATGGCATCGACAGGCAATCCGACAAGGCATTGTATGGAGCAGTGTTGCAAGAACCATCCCCCCCAAGGATCCAAAGGTAGATCCGCGTCACGTACGGATCTGCCACCAATCCTTCAACAGATCCTTTTGGCAGTTCCTACAAAATTGGATTCTTGGGGGCCCGATCTGCGGCTCTTACTGCTCGATCCGAGAGAAGGTGGACGGTTCTGCGAGGATTTTTTTGTTTTCTTGTTTTTGGAAATTCCAAATTATTCTATGAGGAACTACACTTTCTGAATAATCGTAAGGTGCCCCTTGATGCTCCCTAGATGCTTCTTAGATGCTCCCTAATGGTAATGTTAAATTCTTAAAGTAAAAGTGACATTCTCCTTTATCTTTCATTTCCATCCTTTCACTTAAATTTTTAACATTACCATGAAATGACTCAGGATGTTTAAAAGTGGTTCCAACTTCATCAGACTTCATATGGAGAAAATAGAATTTCATATCCCATTCAAAATTCAACAGACTTAAGAGTTTTTAGGATCAATGGGATTGTGGCATTTCTTTGGATTATATCATGTATGAGGGCATGTGATTGGCATTTAATCAAGAGCAACAAGCCCTATATGTACCCCAATGTTGGTGTTATCGATTGTTGAACTCCTTTGTCGTGGCCTTAGCAAATATGTACCCTTCACTCAAGTCAAAATCATTGATCAGGCATGTTAAGCTTTCTCTACCATATTATAAGGCTTGGATCAAGCTGTTTGATCAAAATTAGGCAATGTTGACTAAAATCCCTATAAAATTGAAGTAGAGGCAAAGGCTAGACAAGAGAAGAGGAATCTAAATTGTAGATGGTTGATGCTAGAATAATTAATCATTGATGTACAATGGATGCCATATCTATCTTGATTTATGTAAAAATATGCATGTTTTAACGTATTCTACAACTAATTTGGTATTTTGGATGTTTTTTAATATAAATGAAAAAAAATATAAAAAATATATATCTATATATAGTAGACACTTTTGAGACAATTTGCTTCCTAGATTTTTGGAAAATGATGCTTCTGCGTCCCTGCTTCCAAAAAACATCCGTGTTTCGTCCCCTCTTCATGCAACATTGGTATGGAGATGATGCTCTTCATTGTTGTGTTATGCACAGGAGGTACTGAGGATTAGCACAATAGTGTTATTTCCATTAGCATGTGCGGAGGTAGGTCGCTTAGGTCTACCAAGGCAAATGAGGGGGTGTAGGTCACATCATGGTGAGTTCACTAGTAAAAGGGTGAATGCATTAGCACATGTGGCATACCCAATGATATTGGGTGGTACGATGGTAGGCGATGGTGACCAATAGTGCACAGGGTTGTGCCACAGAGTTCAATGTTATGCAGAGGAGTGCGGGAGTATGTGCTTGTGTACAACCAAGTATGGTGATGCATAGCAGGTTGTTGGAGCATCTCCCCTAGAGAGATCTCCTAATGGGGACAATAGGCGTATCATTGGGTTAGGCTTCCAAGGATCGATGAGGGCACTGGAGAGCATCTCTCCACATATCCAAACTCACACGCTTATTCTTCCCTCGTATTGTTCACAGCCTTTGAGGAACTGGTTGTTGTTCCTTGACACCCTCAGCATGAGCAACAGGGTGCATGGAGCTCACTTGAGATAGTTGTATGGGATTCAATGCACAAGGAGAGAGACCTATGAACAAAGGCAAATTGTTAGGGCGCGAGTTGGAAGATGTAGGCATGGGGATGTGTTAATCTTTTGCAGGGGTAGCACATTCTCCACCTTTAAGCCCACACTTAGGGAGATGCCCAACACCTTTTGGGCGAGATGTTCCAAGGTGCCTCAGGAGCATATATAAGGGGTGATGGAACCTCCTTACAGATGGATGTTTAGGTTCCAGGCAGTATCGGGGAGCGCCTTCAGGAGACGAGATAAGAGAGCTCGTTGTGGGGTATGTCAAGCACAGGGTAGTTTTGCATACACCAGATTGATTCATGGGGTATGGGGTCTTTATACTGAGTGCATACAAGGAGCATAGACACAGTACAAGTGGGTTCCAACTGTCATTAGGACTATGCCCCGACAGATTTGGTCATGGGGTTTAGGGATTCAATTGGCTTATAGGACACTCGATTCCGTGATGAGAAGGATCATGGGAGAGGGTAATCTAGTTCACATTGGATGTGACGCATGGGAGATCTGTGAAAATTTCTAAATCTAACACATCAAAAACCCCTACTGCATTTTTTGGTTTACTATCTCCTACTTGTTGTTTGCATTAACAGGTTATTGAAATGCATAAATATTGAAGTAAACACAAATGTAGCCTTCACAAATATACAAATCAACAACTAAAATAAACTAAGACAACACAAGGGACACCGCTATTTTTGGACAATCGTCCCTAGAAAAACCCAATGTGGAAAAACCAGTGCAACATATATGAGGGTTTTATTATTAAGCAGATTCTGAATACAATTAGGGTGCCAGAAATGGCTCACCCTTCAGAGAATAACCTTGACAGCAATACCTCTATCTAGAGAAGATATTTCGACTGATCAGCTATTGGATGAACAATCCCACAGTGACTCCGGTTTGTTCCTTGTGCCGGACAGTGAAAGCTGCTCCACGCACTCCTATGGAACTGCATCACTCTCTTCAGAACCGCGTCACCCTCTTTGGCTCCGCGTCAGCCAATCAGATCTCAGTCTTTCCCACCAAATCACTCCAGCGTAGGCTCTGAACCTCACTGTGTCCTCTGCATTAGCTACTTTGACCCTCTGCGTGCTCTGCGCTGCCCTCCTTAGCCTTTGTGTCAACCCTTGCTACCTCTAGATCAGCCCTCCTAGGCTCTGTGCTACCTCTTCCAACACTCTGTTGCCTCTCTGATATGTATCCTTCAGCCTTGGATCGAAATCCCTTGTTGAACTGCCCCTCACTGCAACTAATCACTCACTCGATTTCCTCAGAAAACCCTACCCCAGAAAATCAAATTCTTGATCTCTCTTGGTGTGTCTCCAACTAACCCTCAAGCCCCCTCTTATACTTTTCCTGTTGACGATTCAACAGCCGAGATTAAGTTCCTAATCAATGGCTAAGATTAGATCTGGCTTGATCCTCGTTATTTAGAACTTTCTCACCCATATTATATTAATACACATTAATATTTTAATTTTCCTAAGTTTAGACTTAGGGTCTCATTAAAAATATTAATTATTTTAATATCTCTTCATCCAAGTGGAATTTCTCCAAACGATTTTTGGGTCTTGGAGATCTCATGTGCCTTAGCCTCTGCACCAATTTTCATGGCTAAAGCACATCCAATGCTACCAAAAATCAATACTCCCTCTTAGCGAGGAATGTGCTCTAGTAATGCCTCACCATAAAAGCATCACAATGATCTTCCGCATCAGTACCTATGTTGATGCTTGGCCTGCTGCCTCACATCCCCTACACCGCTGCTTCCTGTATTGCTGCCCATGACACTACCACTGCCACTGCCACATTTGTACTGCATCTCCTCTCAACATGTTGCATCATGCTACCCGTAGCACTGCCACTACTAACTGTTGCACTGCAACTTAGTTACCGAGAAGTAGCTAACTGAATTCACCCAAACACTGACACCCGATCAGTCTGGAAGCCTTGTGATGTTGAAGCTACCTCTGCTGCTATCCTGTGCTCCCTCTATTACCACTACACTGCTGCAAACAACTTTTTGCCTCTTGCACTACTTCAACCTCCATTGCACTGCTACAGACTTCTACACTCTAGCATTTCCTTGCCACTCCATCACAACTTGCTCCACCTGACACCTATCATCATGCTACTGTCGTTAAGGGATCCCGTAGCTGAATGTGATCCAAGAGTTTGGACACCTCAAGGATCTCGCCCCTGCATGTAGTCCTCCTGAATATAACTCGATGTCTCCCTACCTCTTCTCTAGAGGTACATGAGAACTCATGGCACAATCATCATCAGTCTCGACATCCTTCTCCGCCTGTGTTGGAGATTCCTTTGAGTCAGAAACTTCTCCCTTGCCTTTCTTCCCGGGGCACTGAAATGGATAATGTCCCAACTCCCCAAAATTGAAGCACTTGACTTTGGAGATGTCCTTCTTATTCCTCTTCCCTTGTTGTCTCGTAGATGCTAGAGCCGCATCCTCCTCCTCCTCTTTCTTGACTCGAACTCCCTTTCCACTACTCCTCGCCTTGGTCAACCTCCTGATCTCTTCCTGTCAAAGAGCTGCCCACATCTCTTCCCAACTGGGGAGAGTTGCTCTGCCCAAAATGCTTTGGAAAAACGTCTCCCAGTCCTCAAAGACTGCATTCAGAGGAGTCCTGACCATAAACTCTAGATCCATTGTAGACCCCATGAAAGTAAGCTAGTCGAGAATTCCTTGCAACCTGAGGAGGAAATGATCTATCTCTTCTCATTTCTGCGTCGCATATGACCTCAGCTGATTTTCCAATAACATCTTCTGCTGCACGGAAGAACCAACACCTCCCACATCTCCCTTGTTGTGTTCTTCTCAGCAATTTGTGGTACGACATAATCTTTGACCCTGTCTAGGATCATGCATTTCACCTTCGCCTCGGTCTCATCATACTTCTCATAAGCATTCAGGTTAATTAGGACAACTACGGTTTTCAAGGCATAGTCCTTGATGCACGTTTATCCAAGATTGCCAGGATCCTGGCCATCCAGATGACAAAATTGGAAGCCCCGTCCAATCTGTCATGATCCCTCAATCCGTTCACTGCCATCTCTACTCCTCTTCTAGACTCCCTCTGAGTCTCAACTTCCCTCCTGGAAATCGGCCAACTATCGAATCACTCCTCTCCAATCCCCCTTTGCTGTTGCAACTCGGATCTGGATTTCTTGGCAAGAAATCCATCGAGATAGTGCTTCCCTCTACCTTGGTTCAGTCTCCTTAGACACTATTTTGCATAGACAAAAACAACATCCCTCCAGCTCCTCAAATCACAATCTGCACATCTCCCTTAGCCCCGGCAACTCAAGAATCTGAGCCCTTCTGGCTCCTCCTGGCCTCAGCGTCAATCCTTCCTCACTGAGAAAGATTATTGGGCGTTGAGTAAACCTGATCTACCCCTACTCTACCGCTGCGCTGGCTCTCTTCCTCACTCAGAATGCTGACGCAGGCTCTGCATGAGCCTCTGCATCACCCTCTTTGCACTACGTCACTCTTGCTTCTACGTCTCTAGCTTTGGAACAACATTGTCTCTCGAGACAACTGCTTCTCTGCTGCAAACTCTCATATTTCTTCTATTGATGTCTTTAGTCCTCCTCGATATGCAATCCCTCTGAAACCATGTGAAAATTTATGAATCTAACACATTAGAAACCCCTACTGCATTTTCTGGTTTACTATCTCCTACTTGTTCTTTACACCAACAAGTTATTTAAATGCATAAATATCGAAGTAAACACAAATGCATCCTTCACAAATATACAGATCAACAACTGAAATAAACTAAGACAACACAAGGGACACTATTATTTTTGGACAATCATCCCCGAAAAAACCTAGTGTGGGGAAACTGGTACAACAGATATGAGGGTTTTATTATTAATCAGATTCTGAATACAACTAGGGTGCCAGAAATGGTTCACCCTTAAAAGAATATCCTTGGCAGCAATACCTCTATCCGGAGATAGATATTTCGGCTGATCAGCTACCGAATGAACAATCCCATAGTGACTTTGGTTGTTCCTTGTGCCAGACAACGAAAGCTACTCCACGCACTCCTCTGGAACTGCGTCACTCTATTCAAACATCAACAGTTGTATATAAATACCGGATGACTTTTCCTCATTCACACTCACTCATCTCATCACATCTCTCTCTCTCCTGCGTAGAAAAAAGGCTCTTCTCTACTGCGCAGAAAAGCGACTCTCTCACACGTGGAAGGACACTGCTGAACCTGAAGCTACAATTGCAGATCCAAAATTTGACCAGCGTTGTCCATCAAACCTCCTCTTGTGAACTGCGTTGTAGGACCATCTGGATCTCCTCTGAAGGCTGCATTTTTTGGTGGTGGAATCAAGCCGATCCAACGGTCAGTTTGCGAGATATAGACTGCCCTAGTTTTGATGATGAAGCCGCTAACGCTGATGTTGCTGATCTAGGGTTCGCTACTGCTGATATAAATCAGATTTCTTGTACTATTTCTCTCTGCTGAATTATTTAAGATAAAAGAAGATTTGATCAAAGGGTTTCCCCACACATTGTGGGGTTTGTCCCTAGCTAGCCGTCACATATTGTGTCTCTTGTCTTGGCTTGTTTTCTGTTGATCATTTAATGTTCTATCTGCACTTTACTTATGCACATGTGATCATGTTATGAATATAATTCATAACAATTAGATAAATAAAATAAATATTAATATTAAATAACTAAATATTATTTAGGTTAAATAGTCATTAAATTAAGTGAAAAGGCATGTCTAAAAGACATGTCCATTCACGAAAGGTTGTTGGAAATAATACTGAGAGGGGGGGGGTGAATCAGTATTATCAGATTAATCAAACTTTTAAATACCCAAAAACATATACGCTACTTCAGTTAAGTGAACCAGCGTGTACACACTACTGTGATGAAGTAAAACAGCGTATAAGCAGAAAACTCTCAATTTAGCTGGCTTATTCTTCAATTAAGTGCATCAGGACATTATTCATCATATTAACAGTAAGCATGTGCAGTATAACAGAACAGATAAAAAGCCACACACATGAACACCAAGATATAAGGTGGAAACCCAATGTGGGTGAAAACCACCTGCTGCAAGTTGTCTCTATCTTTCTTAATATGAAACTTCAGTTTACAATCTTTTGTACTGGTGCAGCCTTATACCAGTACGCAGGCTACAACCTGCAGAAGGCTTCAACCTTCTCTCGTTCTCCAAACTTCCTTGGAAGGGAGCTCCAACCCCCTTTGCTTTTGTACTAGCCAAGATACTAGTATGTAGGTGCTGACCTACAATCTTTCTTCTTCCAGGTATCACTTTTCATACATTTTCAGACTTGGATATTCCTGAAGCACAACATTACAATCTGAAGACCACAATTCATTCAATTTTCACAACAGATCATTGAAGTACAAAACAACCCAATCTTTGAATCACTGAACCACTGAACCCTGTCAATCACCAGTTGCCAGAACACAGAGCAGACTACAGAACTCTGTAATAACAGTCAGACCCCACTGTAAACCCAAATCAAGCTTCAAAAGATATACGCTACTTTAATGAGCAAAAACCGCGTATACACGCGCTTTTACCGAAGCCAACCTGCGTACAGATCTAAAAATAAACTTTTCTAAATTTGCAGCTGTACCAGATATTAGTTGGACTCAGAACGTAACATTGCGACAATATGCAGATCTAGAAATACGCATAATCAACCATATCATGATAGTGCATTTCAAACCATTTGATCCCGATCTCTCCTTAGATCTAGTTCTCCATCAACCGATGAGATCTCTCCTTAGCTCAGATCAACCAACTCAGAACCTGCATATCAGATCTCTTTCTCTCTTAGATATTCATGCCTTGTCGAAAGATGATCTTTGCCTAGTGATCTTCTTCTCCTTATATAGCCTTAGGCCTTTCTCAATACCAAGAGCCAAAACCATAGTAACACAATACCATCAACTTTAAAACTAGGGATCGACACGCCCGTCGAGACATAATGGTCCGAAATCATAGGCACAACTTCCAAGGTCTAACCACCATGAACCAAAGGAACCTTTCCACATACACGCGCTTTTTCTGAATCGAATTTGCGTGTACACGCGACTTGGGCTTAACGAAACAGCGTGTATGAGCTTTCTTGCCATGCTGTACTGAGATCTGTCTTCTGATTAAGTTGTCATCACCTGTACTAACCTTTGAGCACCTGTACCATCCACTGAGTGAGTTGCCATCAAGGACAACACTTGAACCATAATGCCAACAATCTCCCCCTTTGGACTTGATGGCAACAACACCAAATCACTCTCCCCCTTTGACATCAAGGGCAAAGGGTGGACCAAGATATTCTCTTCCTTTGCTGAATCATTCCTCTGTCCATACTCCCCCTGAGTACCTGCTGAAATCTCTGAATAAACTCCCCCTTTGTATATGCCAAGGTGTACCAATCTGTCCATGCTCCCTCGGAGTACATGCTGAATCTCTGTGCTGCTGAAGTGTGCCGTTCATGCTCTTCCTGACTGTAGGCAAGATCTGCAAAAGATGTTCTTCAAGAAGAACATGACTCTATACATCATAAAAGACCTTCCTATCACCAAAGACTCATACATACATCCATCTTTCAACTAAGTGAGGATATTCAAAAAAAATGACTCATCCACCCAACCAAGTGGGGATACATCAATATAGACTCATCCACCTAACCATGATAATACATGAACATTTCATCATTCATCCCAGGCATAGTGGGGAAACCAACAAAGGCCGTTACATGACCTTGACACCATAAAAGAGACAAGAGAGATACATGACATAGAGATAACAGATCTAGACCAAGACTTAGAAAAGACATCAGCAGCATCTGATAATCATCTTTTTAGATCAGCAACTTCTTTCTGAGCTCCTTCTTAAACCAATCAACCAAAACATCTGAATGCCAACAATGCTTTATGAGACTTTGGAGCTGCTCCCCCTGAACCTGTGCCTGTTGCACTCCCTGAAACTGAGCCTGAAAACTTCTGACATTCCTATTGCTGTTCAGAACTTCAGAGTTTTCCTTTGCTGTTCAGAACTTCATATACGCGTTTTATCCTGTATAATACAGCGTATGTACGCGGATATTCTTTCTGCAACAAGCGTCCATCATACACGCGACTTACTCACCATAAATCCGCGTGTATACGCACATATCCCTTCAGTAACCTGCGTATACCAACTTTTCTGTAGAACAAACAAATTTCAACAACAGGATGAAGCATCAACTACTCCCAGTTTTTGTCTGAGATATTCAAAAGTTTCCCTGGGCAGTGGTTTTGTGAGAATATCAGCAACTTGCTCCTTAGAAGGAACATACTCCAATTTGACCTTCTGCTCAAGCACTTGTTCCCGAAGAAAATGGTACTTGATTGGTATGTGCTTGGTCTTTGAGTGCATGACTGGATTCTTTGAAATGCTGATTGCACTTGTATTATCACATAAGATAGAGACAGGTGGAGTGCAAGTGATTTGAAAGTCCTGCAAGGTCTGCATCATCCAAAGAAGTTGTGTACAACAAGATGCTGCAGCCACATATTCTGCTTCAGCTGTAGATAAGGCAATCGAACTTTGCTTTTTGCTGAACCAAGACACTAATCTGGAACCCATGAAGAAAGCACCTCCACTTGTGCTTTTCCTATCATCCACACTTCCAGCCCAATCTGCATCTGTGTAAGCATGAAGAGTGAGATCTGTATTTCTAGGATACCATAAGCCATAGTTTTGGGTCCCTTGAAGATATTTGAAGATTCTTTTGACTGCCTGAAGATGGGTTTCCTTTGGGTTGGCTTGAAATCTTCCAACCATCCCTACTGCATGAGTAATATCTGGTCGAGTACCTGCCAAATAAAGCAAACTCCCAATCATGGATCTATAAGTGGGTTGGTGAACTGCTGCTGATTCATCATTTGCACTGAGGCTGCATCCTGTAACCATGGGTGTACATACTGGTTTTGATTCTTCCATGCCATACTTCTTCAAGATCTGCTTGAGGTATTTGGTTTGAGACAAGAAGATACCTCCTTCATTTTGTTGGATTTGCAATCCAAGAAAATATGTCAATTCTCCAAGAAGTGACATTTCGAACTCTTTCTGCATAACCAAGGCAAAGTTTTGACTCATAGTTTCTTCATTGCTGCCAAAAATAATATCATCTACATAAACAACAAGAATTAGCAATTTGTTATTTTCAACTTTTATATAGAGATTGCTATCTGCTGATCCTTTTGAAAAGCCTTGTTGGTGAAGATATTTGTCCAACCGATAGTACCAAGCCCTTGGGGCTTGTTTGAGCCCATAGAGAGCCTTTTTCAATCTGCATACAAGGTTTGGATCATTCCCAAGAATGAACCCATCTGGCTGTTCAATATATACTTCTTCTTCTAAGTCTCCATTCAGGAAGGCTGATTTCACGTCCATTTGAAATACCTTGAAGTTTTGAAAGCTTGAGAGAGCAAGGAACATTCGGATGGCCTCTAGTCTTGCCACAGGAGCAAAGGTCTCTTCAAAATCTATTCCTTCTTGCTGTGCATACCCTTTACAAACAAGTCTGGCCTTGTTTCTAATTACTTCTCCATTTTCATTTAACTTATTCTTGAAGACCCATTTTGTTCCTATTACATTCTTATCTTTTGGTCTAGGAACTAATTCCCAAGTGTTGTTCCTTTCGATTTGCTCAAGTTCTTCATCCATTGCTTTGACCCAATATTCATCTTTGCATGCTTCTTTCACATTTTGTGGTTCAATGGAGGAGAGTAGAGCCAAGTAGCTTGAAGCTTCTGCAAGTGTCCTTCTTGTTTGTACTCCTGCTTCTTTCTGCCCCACAATCTGAGTTTCTGGATGATTCTTTTGGACATATCTGGATGGAGTCTTCTCTTCTATTCTTGTCTGCTCCTCTGGTTCTTCTTGAGATTCTTCTTCTTCTTGAGGTTCTTCTTCTTCATCATTTCGCCTTTGAGAGTAACCTTCATCTTCTTCATGATGAACTTGCCTAGGAATATATCCCTTCTCATCAACCACTATATCAATACTGTCAACAATTCTGCCAAGTCTTTTATTGTAGCACTTGTATGCTTTGCTATGTGGAGAATAACCAAGAAGGATGCCCTCATCTGCTCTAGGTTCAAGTTTGCCAAGTTGCTCATCAGTGTTCTTAATATAACATTTGCTCCCAAAGATTTTGAAATGCTTCACGGAAGGAGTTTTACCACTCCAAAGCTCATGAGGTGTTTGAGTGCTGTTTACTCGGACATTTGTTTTGTTAAGAATGATAACAGCAGCATGTGCGGCTTCTCCCCAGAAGGTTGCAGGAGTACCTGATTCATCGAGCATAGCACGAGCCATTTGTTGGATAGTTCTGTTCATTCTTTCCACAACCCCATTTTGCTGAGGAGTTCTAGCTGTAGAGAATTCTCTTCTTATCCCATGTTCATCACAGAAATCAAAAAATTCATTTGATGTGAACTCCCCACCTCTGTCAGATCTGAGGCACTTGATTTTGTGTCCTGATTCATTTTCGGCCAATGCTTTGAAGGATTTGAATTTTTCGAATGCTTCATCTTTGTGCTTCATAAGCCCTAACCAAACAAACCTTGAGAAATCATCAATGAATAATATCAGATATTCTTCTCCTCGAGGTGACCTTTTCCTAAATGGACCACATACATCTGTATGGACTAGCTCAAGAGGCAAGCTAGCTGATCCTTCCTTCTCTGGAAAGTTAGTTCTGGTCTGCTTTCCAAACTGACAAGATTTGCATATGGTGTTGTCTGGAATTTTGATATCTGGAAGATCGCGAACTGCCTGATATTTGCATGCTTTCCTTATTTGTGAGAAGCTTAGATGTCCCAACCTTCGATGCCATAACCAGTGCTCTTCATCCTTGCTAAGATAGCATTGTTGTTGTTCTTCTTCAAATATGTACAGATTATTTGGAGTTCTTTTGCCTTTGAGAATTGTTTCACCTGTATCAAGATCACGAACAAGACATCCATTCGATCTGAAAATAACCTCTGTTTTTTGATCACACATCTGGCTGACACTTAGAAGATTATGTTTCAATCCATCAACATACAAAACATTTCCAGCCTTGACTTTTTCTTTTAAAGGAGCAATACCTTTTCCTTTTATAGTTGCAGGAGTATCATTTCCAAAAGAGACTTTCTTTCCCTTTTCTAAAGTAGAATAAGATTCAAGTTTTTCTTTATCACCTGTCATATGTTTCGAACATCCACTGTCAATGTACCATAGATTTTCTTGTCCTTCTGCATAAAATGCTATCCCACATCTTTCTGTTTGAGGTTCCTTTATTCTCCATGTTTTGGTGCTTGTGGCTTGTTCCTTTTTCTCCTGAAACCTGCTCCTGCATTCAGAGTCTTTATGACCAAAATTATTGCAAATAGAACATTCAACTTCATTTTCAAGCACCGAAAAGTTGTTATAGGTCCCTTTTGTAATCCCTGTCGTACTTCTTTGTTTTTGAGCTTCCCTAGTCATGATTGTTTTATATGCAACACATTGAGCTGCTCTGTGACCAAAGTTGTGGCAAGAAAAGCATTGTCCATTGAAGAAGCTTCTGCGGTTATTGAATCTACCAGCCAACTGATTGTAATTTCTATTTTCATCTATTCTTGAGCCAAACTGAGAAGATTTTACCTGTGGTTGGTTGTAGCTTTTGTTCATCCTTAAGGAGGATTGTCCCTGGTAGTTTCTGTTTGTAACTCGTCCCTGCTTTACCTGATTATCTTCATTGTTCTTCCGCTCATTTCCTCTTGCTGCATCAAGATAACTTTTTGAGGTGGATGCTTGAGAGGTTTCTCCATTATAGCCCAAACCTGTTTTGTTTAGAGGAGACCGCTGCACACTAATAATCTCATCCAAGGTTTCAGATCCTTTGACAAATTTAAGATTAATAGTTTTTGTTTTCTCAATTTCTTTTCTGAGACCAACAATTTCACCTTCTAGTTTTTCAAGATGTTTTTCCTTTTCATCAATCTGAAATTGCAAAGTATCAATAATCACATTCCTTTCTTCTATGCTTCTCTTGAGTCTAGTGATTTCATTATAGAGATTATCCACATCTATAGCATCCTCATAATCATCATCTTCAAATGCCATTAACAGCTTATATTTATTACCTTGTTCATCTTCATCACTGTTTGATAAGCCATCACTATCTTCATGTGTGTAGTAGCTTTTCCTATTTGCACTTTGTTTCTTGTTCCATCTAGCAGGTTCTTTTCCTTTTCCTTATAAGGACATTTTGCAGCATAATGACCTACTTTCCCACAAGCAAAACATTTGAAAGGTAGCTTACCTCTGAACCTTCCAGAACCCCTTTGAAGATTTCTGACAAAATTTGATTCTTCTTCCTCTTCTTCTGGAACTTGTCTTGCTTCATAGTAATCTTCTTTTCCTGATGCCTTAAAAGCAGCTTCCCTTCTGTCAGATGGACCTCCCTTTCTCATTTCATAAGCGGTTAGAATTCCATGTAGCTGAGACATAGTGAGAACACGGAGATTTTCTTTTTCTTCTATTGCAGATACTTTAGATTCAAACTTGGGAGATAAAGATCTTAGAACCTTTTGAACAACTATAGTTTCTTTTACTTCTTCACCCAAATTTTTCATACAATTAACAATCTCATCTACCCGGAGAAAATAATTAGCCACACTTTCATCATTATACATCCTGAGAGTCTCATATTGAATCCTGAGTGTTTGAAGTTTAGCTTCCTTTACCTGTTCATCTCCTTCATAGCTAGTGATCATTTTGTCCCATATTTCTTTTGCTGATTTGAAGTGCATGACCTTCATGAATTCTGTTTGAGATATACTTCCTAATAGGGTAGCGACTGCTTTTGCATTTGTTTCATATGCCCTTTTCTCATCTGGATCTGTAGGAGTAGCTGAAGGAAAAGCATAGCCTTTTTCTACAATGTCCCAAACTTCTGTACCAAGAGATTGAAGATATGCAGTAACTCTTACCTTCCAATAATTGAAATTTGTTCCATCAAAAACCGGTGGCCTGATTGATGCTTCTTTCTCGTAGTTGCTCATGATGAATGATCTTCCTTCAAGCGATCAAGCTTCTCTGAAGGACCGGCTCTGATACCAATTGTTGGAAATAATACTGAGAGGGGGGGGGGTGAATCAGTATTATCAGATTAATCAAACTTTTAAATACCCAAAAACATATACGCTACTTCAGTTAAGTGAACCAGCGTGTACACGCTACTGTGATGAAGTAAAACAGCGTATAAGCAGAAAACTCTCAATTTAGCTGGCTTATTCTTCAATTAAGTGCATCAGGACATTATTCATCATATTAACAGTAAGCATGTGCAGTATAACAGAACAGATAAAAAGCCACACACATGAACACCAAGATATAAGGTGGAAACCCAATGTGGGTGAAAACCACCTGCTGCAAGTTGTCTCTATCTTTCTTAATATGAAACTTCAGTTTACAATCTTTTGTACTGGTGCAGCCTTATACCAGTACGCAGGCTACAACCTGCAGAAGGCTTCAACCTTCTCTCGTTCTCCAAACTTCCTTGGAAGGGAGCTCCAACCCCCTTTGCTTTTGTACTAGCCAAGATACTAGTATGTAGGTGCTGACCTACAATCTTTCTTCTTCCAGGTATCACTTTTCATACATTTTCAGACTTGGATATTCCTGAAGCACAACATTACAATCTGAAGACCACAATTCATTCAATTTTCACAACAGATCATTGAAGTACAAAACAACCCAATCTTTGAATCACTGAACCACTGAACCCTGTCAATCACCAGTTGCCAGAACACAGAGCAAACTACAGAACTCTGTAATAACAGTCAGACCCCACTGTAAACCCAAATCAAGCTTCAAAAGATATACGCTACTTTAATGAGCAAAAACCGCGTATACACGCGCTTTTACCGAAGCCAACCTGCGTACAGATCTAAAAATAAACTTTTCTAAATTTGCAGCTGTACCAGATATTAGTTGGACTCAGAACGTAACATTGCGACAATATGCAGATCTAGAAATACGCATAATCAACCATATCATGATAGTGCATTTCAAACCATTTGATCCCGATCTCTCCTTAGATCTAGTTCTCCATCAACCGATGAGATCTCTCCTTAGCTCAGATCAACCAACTCAGAACCTGCATATCAGATCTCTTTCTCTCTTAGATATTCATGCCTTGTCGAAAGATGATCTTTGCCTAGTGATCTTCTTCTCCTTATATAGCCTTAGGCCTTTCTCAATACCAAGAGCCAAAACCATAGTAACACAATACCATCAACTTTAAAACTAGGGATCGACACGCCCGTCGAGACATAATGGTCCGAAATCATAGGCACAACTTCCAAGGTCTAACCACCATGAACCAAAGGAACCTTTCCACATACACGCGCTTTTTCTGAATCGAACTTGCGTGTACACGCGACTTGGGCTTAACGAAACAGCGTGTATGAGCTTTCTTGCCATGCTGTACTGAGATCTGTCTTCTGATTAAGTTGTCATCACCTGTACTAACCTTTGAGCACCTGTACCATCCACTGAGTGAGTTGCCATCAAGGACAACACTTGAACCATAATGCCAACAAAGGTCACCTGCTGAGGTATAAAATCAGAGCCTTATTGTAACATTCAAACATCTTATATCATCTCATACAATTATATATATATATATATATAATAAATTATTATGTTAAATACCTGTGTGTATTTTTAACAATCAAGTCTACAACCTATTAGTCCTCGTGCTTCAGCATAGTTTTTATGCTATAGTGGTATCAGAGCCATGGCACACGCTATAATCATGTGGGCCTTTGAACGCAGTTCGCTGCACAATGTGCCATTACATTCACGTCGTGAACGCGTTGAACATTTTAGTGAAATTCAAGAAGCATTTCAGCATTTGAAAAAATCAATTGCAGAAGTTAAAGCATGTCGAGAGGAAAATCTGGAAGAAGAAAAAGAAGAAGAATTCAATCAAAATGTTGATCTTAATGGCAATGAAAATGATCCGGATGAAGATGATGTGGATAAGGACTATCTTGAAAAACAAGAAGATGAACAATGTCATAACAATGAGGAAGATGCTAAAGAAGACGTTAAATATGATGAAGAATCACTACATTTTGCAGAGGATCAAAAAAAGCAACCAGCAAGGCCACCTTTAGTAGGAAAGTCAATGTTTCCAATTTCACAAAAAAGACCTCTACAAGCCATGAATTTTAAAAGTGCAATTAAAAAGTTTCTCCCTCCAAGAAGTTCATGTCAACCATTAAATTTGATGAAGGTTTGTAATTCTGATCTTTCATTACCTCAAGACCTGGGTTACAGTGGTTACACCTTCATGGCAAATACAACAAATGATTTAGCTACACTAAGTGATCAGCAACCACAATCTCCAGACATTAAGGGTTTTTTAGTAGGTGTAAGGCCAACACTCCTAAGTACCTATGATGTAGAGTATGAAGGAAATCCATTTGAGGGTTTAATTGGGATAATAATGGAAACTGGAGATGAGAAGTCTAAACATTCTGTCTTAGGTGGATATTTTCAAGAGTACAGTGACCACTGCGACTACTTGCTTTCAATTCACAATACCTCCTCCATAAAAATTTATGTTGCATATATATTGGCTTTACGACCAACATCTATGAATATGTTTCAAAACTCGGTGTGGTGGAATGAATTCCCTCAAGACTTGCATGAATAGATATTGTCGTGGCTGTCACTCGAATACCTGTTAAGGTTTAGCTGCGTCTCTAAACAATGGAACGCTTTAGTTTCTTCAACCCAACCCAAGGAAAGGAGGTAATGGCTTCTTCTTCACCATTTATTCGACTGTCGGAAGCCTGTGCAGCTTACTATTTTGACAGACAGACGTGGAAGACATTACTGTCACTTTCCTTCATTAGGGAGAATGAAAATAAAGGAGTTCATTGTTGTGGATCTGCAGCAGGCCTACTTTTGGTGAGGACGACTCTGGGTGAGAGGTACAAATTGTGCAATCCTCTCACGCGGAAGGCTTTCCAACTTCCCATCGTGAATTCTGTAACGAGAATAGTTGTTATAGGTATCGTGAATGATGGAATGAAGTGCAAAGTGGTAGTGGTGGGTCCGGACGGTAATGGATGCCATATAGTGGAAATCTACGATACCCGTGAGAAGAAATGGAAGATCGCTCAAATTCTGCCAGAGGATTGGCGAGCAACTGGAGGTCAGCTTGCTTTTTCCAAACAATATGGTTTCCCATACTTCACACAGAACACTCAAATCGATCAAGGAGTGATAGGTTTCAGCCTGCGAGACTGTACCTCCATTTTGGTTCCATTTCCTGATCCAGGAATCGAGCCAGCTGAATTGGTCCATTTCTTTGACTCATTCATCTGTGACTCACAGGTTCTACTTTTGTTAGCAATACTTCAAAAAACCCTAGCAAATGCAGGGATTAATCATGGTTTACAAGGCTTGATTTTGTGGGAGTTGGAGAAGAAAAATGGTACAAGTTCCTCTTCATGTTGGAAGGAGGTGGCGAGACTGCCTACATCACTGCTCGATGAATTTAATAGATTTGTTGATCTATACAGGAGATTTGAATGGGGTGATATGACTACAAATATAACTTCGTTGTTTGAATTGGTAGGTGTGGGGCATCGTATATGCATCAAATATTTGGATGCTTCTCATATTTCTCATATGAGAAGTATATTAGTTTACAATATAAGAGAAAATCACTAGAGTGGGCTGATTTGTCGAATTCCAATTATCGCAGAAGGCATATATCTTGCCTCAACATTCAGACCGAGGCTCGATATGAACGTAGAGTGAAAATACAGAGAGGGCTATGTGTGTACTCACCTGTCCCAACAAGCTAGCGTCCACTTGGTTAAGCTCTACGCTTGTCCCTTATGCCTTCGGTCAACCGACACAAACCCGAACTGCAGTCAAGTGTTGCAACCGTATGTCTATAGCGGTCTCGGTCAACCATCGTACGTCATACTTCATTAGAAATAAAAACGAAACTACATATATATAAATCTCTTAACAAAAAAAACGAAAATATTTAAATATATATATATATATATATATATATATATATATATATATATATATATATATATATATATATATATATATATATATATAGAATTTAGTTATATAATTATATGTTATATTATAATTAATATATAGTTTCTAATTTAAAATAAATAAATAAAATTATACAAGTTGAGCAATGACATCAAGTTACTTATGCCAGGGTGATAAAATGCAAGTGAAGAAAATTCTTCTGAATTAGGGTGAAGGAAACTGCCAATAATATAGCTTTGAGGACAAAGCTTCCGATTGAAGAGGCTATGTTATGAATATAATTCATAACAATTAGATAAATAAAATAAATATTAATATTAAATAATTAAATATTATTTAGGTTAAATAGTCATTAAGTTAAATGAAAAGGCATGTCTAAAAGACATGCCCATTCACGAAAGGTCACCTGTTGAGATATAAAAGCAAGGCCTCATTGTAACATTCAAACATATTATATCATCTCATACAATTATATATATCTATAATAAATTATTATTTTAAATACCTGTTTGTATTTTTAACAATTAAGTCTACAAGCTATCAGTCCTCGTGCTTCAACGTAGTTTTTATGCTACAGATTGCTAATCTATGAATAATAATAAGAAAGAAAAGTAAATTGCTCTAAGCATAGAACATACCATAACTTAACATGGTATCAGAGTTGAGGTGAAGACAAAGCCTGAGCAAGAGCAAGAGCAATCACCGAAAACAATATTGGCAAGGCTATCCTAAAATAACTATGGGGTCCTCATCACTCTTTCTTGTCGAAGACAAGCTCCCTGAGAAAGATGACTATCATTGATTGAAGATGTCTATCGATCTAACCTTAGAAGATCAAGGAGTGTTGGACCATGTGAGAGGTAATATTGTTGAGCCTCCATCAAATGCATCCGCTGCTGCCAGGAACAAATGGAAAACCAGAGAAGTCAAACAAAGAAGATAATCCGGGACTCTATCGACAAGTGCTTGGTGGCCTACATCTCCGACCTGAACACCTCCAAGGAAATCTACGATAGACTGGTGAGCTTATTTAAAGTTAATGATGCAAATCAAGTTTTGTTTCTTAGAAATAAGCTAAAGGAAATTAAGAAGGGTAAAGATGAGAGTATGCAAGCATACTTCTGAAGAATCAACGAGATCAGGAATGATCTCCTATCTACTAGGGAGACTATTGCTGATAGGGAAATGGCACTCACGACTCTTGGAGGATTACCACCCGAATGGTACATGTTCAAGACTATTCTTTTGAACAATAATGTAATTCCTGGTTTCGAGGAATTAATGGCTAGATGCATGTAATAAGAAACAAGGGTAGAAGAGCAAGAAATGCCCATGCCTAAAGGTCCTCCTACCGCCTTTTCTTCCTATGCTAAGAAAATAAATAATTCCAGGACTAAATCAAAAAGAAAGGTTGGACTTAAGGGTGGAAAAAAGGCCAATGTTACATCTGTGATAAAGCAGGTCACTATGCAAGGGAGTGCCCTGATAGAAAGGACTCACACCGGGATGATGATCAAAATCCCTCTGATGGCAATCAAAGGAATGGAAAATTCAATAACAAAGGTAAAAGGAGCGCTGGAAACCAAGGAAGAGGACAACCCTTCAAGAAGGCTAGAAATTCCAGGATGTATTATATGTACCTAACCTCAAAAAGAACCTGGTGTCCATCTCGGCAATGGAAGACAAAGGCTACAAGGTAACCTTCAACAATGGCAAGGTACGTATATGGAAAAATAATGTTAAAGATGCCTTTACTCTTGGGTTTCATGTTGATTCATTATATCAGGTCGGTGGAAGTCCGCTGGGTGTCATGTCTTATGACACATCTCTTCAGTCCGAACTTTGACATCGGAGGTTTGCCCACCTTCATTATAAAACTCTACCCGATTTTTTCACATGGTGACAAGTATGCCCGCATTCCGAGTAGAGAAAGAAGGTGTATGTCCAGGATGTGCCGAAGGAAAGCTCAAAAGGGGGCCATTCCCCTCAAGACAAAGCAAGACCTCCGACATATTACCGTTGGTTCACTCAGGCATATCTGAGGTTGGCATTAAGAGGGAGACTACTACACCACATAATTCTGAGCAGAATGGTGTGGCGGAAAGGAAGAACCATACGATTGTGGAAGCTATCCGTGCCATGCTCCATGATCAAAGACTTCCGAAGTTTCTATGGGTAGATGATGTAACAATGCCTAATGTGGAGGAACCCATGGATCCTATTTATCCACTTGAGCCTTCCTCTTCTAGGAGGAGGCCTTCATGGCTCAGGGGGCTACCTGATGATGTTGAAGGACATGCTGCACCCCGAGGAACCTTCCATGAGAAACCTAACAGGTATCAAAGATACCTGATTATCATGAGCATAATCATACAAAATGAACCTTCATCATTCTCAGATGTTGTCAAGCATCAAGTATGGAAGGATGCTATGACCAAAGAATATGAGTCTATTATGAAGAATGATGTTTGGGAAGTAGTTCCCAGACCCCAGGACAAGATAGTTGTCACTTCAAAATGGCTTTACAAGATAAAGCATGCAGCAGATGGAAGTACGGAAAAGTATAAGGTTCATTTTGTTTCTCGTGACTTCTCCCAGAAGGAAGGTATAGAATATGATGAGATATTTGCACCTGTTTCCAGATGTACGACCATCCACTCAATCATAGCCCTTATGGCTTCATAAATATGGAACCTACATCAGACGGATGTCAAGGCCGTGTTCTTGCATGGTTCGATCAAAGAAGAGGTCTACGTGGAGCAACCCGAAGGATTTGAGATTTATGATCGAAAATCTCATGTATGCAGGTTGAAGAAAGCTCTTTATGGGCTGAAGCAAGCACCTCGAGCATCGTATGAGAGGATCAATAGCTACTTGATGAAGCTGGGATTCACTAGGAGTGAAGTCGATCCTAACCTCTACTTTAAGGTTGAAGATGACAAACCTCTCATACTAGTGCTGTATGTAGATGACCTCTTCCCAACAAGTGCAGACCCTCTCATTCATAAACGTAAGAGAGTTGGCTTCTAAATTTGAAATGAAGGACCTAGGACTGATGCACTACATCCTAGGACTTGAAGTCTGGCAGAAGCCAAGGGAAATTTTCCTATCTCAAGGAAAATATGTGGTAAAGATATTGGAAAGATTCGGTATGGTAGACTGCAAGCCGGTAACTACCCCGATGGAGCTTGACTTCAAGAAGTTAAGCGGTAGTGCTGCTGGACCTACTTTAGGAAATGCTACCGAGTATCGGCAACTCGTCGGAGCATTAATGTTCTTAGTGAACTTTCGTCCAGATATATGCTTTGCAATCAACACATTGAGTCAACATATGGTTGAACCTCACCACATACATTGGATTTGTGCCAAGAATCTGTTGAGATATCTTCGTAGCACAATCACTTATGGGTTAAGATACACTGCCGGAGATGTGAGACTACTTGGATATACTAATGTTGATTGGGCAAGCAATGTAGAGGACTGTAAGAGCACTTCCGTGTGTTGTTTCTCCTTGGGATCTGCTTCAATACCCTGGATGAGCAAGACGCAGAAGTCAGTGGCTTTGAGCACTGCCAAAGCAGAGTATATTGTTGCTAGCATGGCCTCCTGTGAGGCAATCTGGTTGCAAAAACTCTTTAGTGAGCTGTTTGGATTTACATTGGATACCACCGTGATCCTATGTGACAACCGAAGTGGGATTCGTTTTTCAGAGAATCTCGTAATTTATGATCACTCCAAGCATATCGATATCAGGTATCACTATATTCGAGATATGGTGCAGCGGGGAGCTATAATGCTCCAACATATCGGTACAGATGAACAGGTCGCTGACATTTTGACAAAGCCCCTAGGGAAAGTCAAATTCCTAACTTTCTGAGAACAACTTGGTGTTGTTCAAAGACCCTCTGATGAGGGTTCTGTATGATGCATTGAGCTCTGGGAGCTCCAGTGGGATGTGGGGTACTTCTTGTAGTGACATATGACCACAGGGTGACTCACTATCCCCTAGTAGTGTACATGCACACCCCGTGGAGAGAATGTAGCAGGATGATTGGTTCTCCTGTGAAGTTTGGATGATGTTTTCTCCATGACGATTATGTAGCAGGATGATTAGTTCTCCTGTGAGGCCTGGATGATGTGTTCTCCATGGTGATTGTGTAGCAGGATGATTAGTTCTCCTGTGAGGATGGGATTGATTAAGTTCTCCTGTCAAGGCATCCTACCCATGCAGTCAGGGACTAATGCGAAGTACCTCTCATCTGAGCACTGAGCAGGGAAATGAAGTTAGGGACCATAGTAGTACCGATGGACGCATTGCTATATCTACTGTACTCCCTACGCTAGGATGACCTTCATTAATCCGGGATCAATGATACTAGTCTGGTACCAGTGGTACATACTTTGCGACTAACCTCGGGTCAGTGCAGGACTGGTCTGGGACCAATGAGAGTGGTACATACTATGATGCTGACTTTGGGTCGGTTGAAACTGGTCTAAGACGAATGGTACACTCTCTAAGACTACGATACTGGTCTGGGACTAGTGGTAGGAGTTGTACCCACTATGACGCTGACTTCGGGTCGGTTGAGACTGGTCTAGGACCAGTGGTACATACTCTGAGACTGACCTCGGGTCAGTGCAACACTGGTCTGGGACCAATGAGAGTGGTACATACTATGATGCTGACTTTGGTTCGGTTGAGATTGGTCTGAGACCAGTGGTACACTCTCTAAAACTGTGATACTGGTCTGGGACCAGTGGTAGGAGTGGTACATACTATGACGCTAACTTCGGGTCAGTTGAGACTGGTTTGGGACCAATGGTACGCACTCTGAGGCTGACTTTGAGTCAGTGGAGGATGATACTGATCTGGGACCAGTGGTAGGAGTTGTACTCACTATGACGCTGACTTTGGGTTGGTTGAGATTGGTCTGGGACCAGTGGTTCATACTCTGAGACTGACTTTGAGTCAATATGATGCATCCTCGATCATTTCTTCTTCTTCATAATTCGGACAAAAGTAGAGCAGAACAGAACAAAGCAGAGTAGAGCAGAGCAAAACAGGGCAGAACAGAATAGAGAAAAGCAGGAAAAACAGAGCAGAGCAGGCAGGATAGAGCAGAGCAGAGCAGGGTTCAAGTTGTACAGGGCAGTGCATTTGATGGATGAATAGTAGCGAGCGACAGACAAATTGCAGATGGAGTTCTCCCTAGTTGAGAGGGAGTGTTAAAATTGGCAACTAGGGCCAAACTCCATGTGGGTCATCTTATTCATGGCTGATAATATTTTTATTAGATTCCTCTCGTTGAGAGGTGTAGGATTGATCTAAAGAACATCCGATTCCGATAAGTCTTTATGGAGATATGAATTTATTTTGATTATGGAATAATTATCAAGCCGACCTACAACTCATGCAGGCTCAGAAGCCCAACAGTTGCATCTATTCAAACATCAACAGTTGTGTATAAATACAAGACTTTTCCTCATTTTCACTCGCTCATCTCATCACATCTCTCTCTCTCTCTCCCTTGCGCAGAAAAGAGGCTCTTATCTACTGCGCAGAAAAGAGACTCTCTCTCACACATGGAAGGATGTTGCTGAACTTGAAGCTGCAACTGTAGATCCAAAACTTGACCAGGATTGACCATCAACCCTCCTCTTTTGAACTGCGTTGTAGGACCATCTATATCTCCTCTGAAGGCCACATTTTTTTGTCGTGGAATCAAGCCGATTCGACGGTCGGTTTGCGAGATATCAACTACCCTAGTTTTGATGATGAAGCTGCTAATGCTGATGTTGCTGATCTAGGGTTTGTTATTGCTTATATAAATCAAATTTATTGTAGTATTTCTCTCTGCTGAATTATTGAAGATAAAAGAAGATTTGATCAAAGGGTTTCCCCACACATTGTGGGGTTTGTCCCTGGCTAGCTGCCACATCTTGTGTCTCTTGTCTTGGCTTGTTTTTTGTTGATCATTTAATGTTCTATCTGCACTTTACTTATGCACATGTGATTGCTAATCTATGAATAATAATAAGAAAGAAAAGTAAATTGCTCTAAGCATAGAACATACCATAACTTAACAGATGGGAATCTCAAACTCCATGGGTTGTTCCAAACCTGTGGTCCTACTACATGAGGGGAATGGTCCCCTTGTAAGATTTTCCTTCGGTACATCTCAGACATGTACCTTCATGCTCTTTTAGAATTTAGGCATCCCGATCACCATCTAACTCACAGACCTCCAGTGCTGAGTTAATGGACATGGTCCCCAGTGGACTTGATACAACCTTGAACTCTAAAACATCTTTGAAAAATCTATTTTCAAACACGTACCTTTCCATCAATGAGTGCCACCCTGAAACCTTTGACTTCCATTTCTGAGATGGACACTAGGTTCTTCTTGCGATCAGGTACATAAAAGAGATTTTGTAAATGAATTGAGTTATCCCCATTCAGTTGAGAGATAACATTCCCAACATCCTTTCCGGGATAGGTGGCATCGTCTTCAAGTATAATCCCATGATTATCTATCTGATGAAGTACCTGGGGTTCCTTGCTTTCTTTGAAGAGTCAACCATTTCTCCTTGATGAACTATATTACCTGTCATTCCCTTGACCTTGGAATGATTTGTTTATCTTCATCAAGAGAAGTTTCTCTGCCATTCAGACACTCCTTCGCATAATGGCCGAACTTATTGTAACCAAGGCATCTGTCTTTCCTTCCACCCTTGGATCGGAACTTCCCAATGAAGTGATCTTTAGGTAGGCCATCAGAACCTTCCACTATGCCATTCTAATACCATTCTCTGCTTCGACTTCATCCTAGGTGAATTATGAGGAACTCATTGATCCTTTTGTCTTGTCCCAACTGTCTTTGGTCATTGCTCTTTCACTCTTGCTTGGGCATTGTCTTCACCTCAGCTCTAATACCATGTTAATTTTAGGTATGTTCTATGCTAGAGCAATTTATTTAAATGTTCACAGTTAGCAATCACATCAGCGTTAAGATAAAATGCAGATAGAACATAAATATAAATCGCAGAAGACAAGAGGACACAAGATGTGGCGCCAGCCAGGGAAAAACCCCATAATGTGGGGAAACCCTCAATCATTCTTCTTTTATGTTCTTCAAAGTTCAGCAAAGAAGGAGAGAGAGAGAGAGATAGTACATTTACAATAGAAGTCAGCACTTTGACTTTTGATATCTACAGAAATCAGTGGAATACATATTGCTTCAACTGATTCTCTAAGGTGACTTCTTCACCTATCATAGTGTTGCATCTCATCCATTTGCTACACCTTACCGTGTAGCATCATCATGCTGCATCATGCATCAACATGTTGCTCATGATCACAATGCTGCCCATACATCATGCTACCCATGATCTGATCTATCATGTTGCCCATTCATCATGCTGCCCATGATCTCATACATCGTGCTGCCCATGCATCATGTAGCTCCTTGCTAATGTGTATCACCATCATTATGCTGCCCCTGTGTCATGTAGCTCCTTGCTAATGTGCATCATCATCATTATGCTGCCCCTTGCTGATGTGCATCATCATGTTGCATAGCTGTTAGATAACTAAGCCCTTCAAGGGCCGCAAACCACCTAGGAGAGTCCCTCTGTTACACTAAAAAATGTCACCATGGCTATTTACAGTTAGTATGGCTCTATCAACAGTCATGCTATCCTCTTGGGCAAGTCTTATGCCTCTGCTCTCCATGTCAAACTCCAAAAAGAGAGAAATTCTTTATAAATGTGTTTATCTCTGGGTACGCAGGTTCTCTCAACCTTACCTGCGGATACACACCTAATGTTCACAAAAGTTGCGTACTTGTACGCTCTGTATGTAAAGGGGTAGGTGCGTACCCCTGTAAAGGTCAAAATGCGCAAGTTTCATCTTTAAAAAGTTACTTGTGGTCATTTCTAGAGCATTCTAGAAGGTTGTTCGACGTGTATTGAGCGCCTCCAGATGGTTCATGTACCCCTACCAAAGAGGAACTTATCCCATCAATAAGGGAGATATCCCATCCAAAGAGGGGATTATCCCATTGATGGTGGACCTGAATAACTTCCTCTAGACCACTATAAATACAGGCATTGGGCCAGAAGGAGGGGAGGTTGGAAGCTAAACATTTCTAAGGGTAGATGTTGCTGGAATTAGGACTCCCATTTAGAAGCTTGTGAGGAGAGATTGCCATCTTTGCTTGTTCTATTTGGAAGTGGGTGAGCTTTGCCAAAGTAAAGGAGAACTCTTGATGGACCCTGGGAGGGACTTGCACAACACCAAGGCTTAGGTTGTAATTGTTCCTTTTGTTTCCTATTAATGCAAATGAGTCCATTCTTCTCAATAACTTGTTATTTATGAGTTGTTTCATGTACTCCTTGGTCTATGTGGTAAATATGTTTTATTCTATGAGATTATCAAGTGCTATTTAATCGTTTGATTGTTAGTGGATGTAGGTTTCAAAGTGAAGGAGGAGCTCATCCGGATCAGCGAGGCTGTACTGCTACAACGGCGTTGGACTACAGGTAGGATCTAAACACTTGATTTCTTGTATAGTAAATGCATGTTTAGAGAAGGATTGCTCTTGTTTGTCTTGTTTGTCACTAGAGAGTCTTAGGCTCCTAGGGAGGTTGGTTGTGTCCGCACTATCGACTCTTTCCGCCTGACAAAATGGCGACTCCACTGGGGACTCCATTGATGTGAAAGTCTTTTCCTTTGTATGCAACTTTGATCTGAGAAAAGTCATTTATTTTCTGGTTTTTGGCTCTGTGACTTTGTATTTGGGTGGGTTAGCTTAGGGTCAGATTGAATTTAGTTTTTCTTGGCTTTTTCAGTAGTACGTACCCTCTGAGTATTGCACAGTGCGTACTTGTACGCACTGTTGCTGTGTGCACAGAGCGGGCCCGCACCTGGCTTAACAGGTTGCCTGCGTACCCTGCTAAAAATTAAGAAATTTCCATTTTTTACATTTTTCCTCTTAGATTTTGCTTTTTCTTAGGTTTTACTGCCCAGATCCATTAGTCTCTTGTCAAAGATTTTCACCTGAACTTGTTTCGACAGCATTGAGTGTTTTAGTCGATTTCATAGAAGTTTAAGCCCTAGGGTTTGATTTTTGAGTAGGTCTTGTAGTGACTTTGACGATAGAAGTTGTCAAGCCTTAGATCTCTCTGGTTTTGTCAGCATTCTTAGAAGTCGGACCTGTCATAAAGTCTACCTGTGAGAGCAACTTACCTTTGAGTGGTCTCTTTGGCAAATTTCGAAGTGCTTGTCGATTGAGTATTGAACTCCATTTTACAAAAAGAACAAAAAGATTTGAGTTTTGTTTTGACTGGTCTTTTGATTCTGCATTAGCTGGTCCTTGGCTTGATTGTGGTCAAGTAAAACAACCTAGAATCATCTTTGTAGGCTTTTGCCTCGTTAGGTTTGCTTAGAGTAAATTTCTTTTTGATTTGCTTGTGAGTCAAGTTTTCATAGATTTTATCACTTTTGAGATTGATTTTCGTTAAAATAGGTTTATATGCTTTATTAAATAAGAGAAAATACAAAAACATCTCCTTTGAAAAGTTTTGTTTCAAGTAGCTTTGATGGATTTTGAAAGAAAAAGAGTTTTTCGTGCACGTAAGGAGTGGTCATGTTTGTATGCTTGGAAAGATAAAGAGAATTTTTTCTTTGATTGTCTTTACTAAGAAAGTTGTTTTCTATAAAATTTGCATTTCTCAACTCTCTTAGTTAGGAATTTCATTGAAAGAGAAAAATAGCGTAAATCATCTTAGATGCATCTTTGTAGTGGTTTGAGTCGAGTCTACACACCGTTGGTTTCACTTCCGCTACCTTTTGTCTTTAAGAAAAACCATAAAATTAACGCTTAAAGTAAAATCAACTTAGTAACTTTTATTTACTAGGGCTCTGAAACACCAATTTAGATCAGGCTAGTGTCTTGGAGTAGGAGAGTAATTAACTCTCCAAGACAATAAAACCAAACAAGTAGCTTATCTTGTGATAGAATAAATCCAATTGTCTCATTTGTACTCTGGGAAAGCTCCTCTTAAAGGAGAAGCACGAGCTCGTGTCCGAACCAGTGAGGGGATCAATCCTCCCTCGTTGGGAACGACGCCAGACACGCACGTATTACAAACGGTAAACCTCGGATTAACCATTGTCGAGGAGCCAGGGGTCACTTGTCGGTAAACCTTGGATTATTGTTAAGGAACCGGCAAGGGGATTGAGCTTGATACTCTGCCCTTGCGTGTTGTCGGAGTGTAGACTGTTCCCCCAGGTGCATTTGTTGCGGTTGGTAACCTTAGTGACCATTATCTTTAGGATTCTATCGAGGTGACGGTGGAGGGAAGATCCCACTGTACCTGGAGCGGACGTCGGCTAGACTCACTTGGATTTTCCGGGGGGTTCACTTCACTCGAGACGGTTAAAGTGGAGGAACTTGTGCCGGTCTATTCATTAAGCAGGTTGTCGGGGTAACTGTTCCACCCACCACTTCTGTACTGAATCCGGCGATGTTGGGTTTCATCTCCAACTAGCGTTTTCGGTCTGGAAGGCTACTGTTTGTGCTTGGTTTGACGCCCTAGATTCTTTAGGTGTGTGATTCAAATTTGTTTGGTTCTTTAGAGACTTTAGGTGGTTTGATTTGAGATTTTACTTTGTTTTCGTGTGTAGTAGTTAAAAATTTTTAGCTGTGGCGGAATTACCGAGACAGTCCCGTAGACTTCGGGGCCAGTCTCCTGAATTTTTTTCTGTGGCCGAATTGTTGAGGAGATCCCGTAGACTTAGGGGTGAACCTCCTCGAGACGACCCCAGTAATCTAGAAGGTTTGAAGGTCCTTGTAATTCCTCCTAGTGGCAGTAGAGTAGGTTCACCTGAAGAAGGATAATCTTCCTTGGTAGTCCATCCAGATTACCAAAGTCTAGAGACAGGTTATAATCCCGAAGCTGTTACAGTTTCTGAGCTTGTTGGTAGTTTTTCGTCTACTAGTGATACATGCGAAGAACCTGAAATATCTGAACCTGTTACTCCGACTTCTAGTGTTCCAGATTCACCAAGAGTAGAACGAGTTATCACCGAAAATCTTCCTACTGGTCTGATTACTATCAAAGAACTTGCTCCAGAGGAAGAAATAGGCGTCTCTAACCTTGAAGATCAACTTACTATTGAGCTCAGGGAGCGTGAATCTATATTTTACAGTCCTCCTAGAAGTACTACTTGGTACCTTTCGTTAACCAATTATTTAGACAACTCAGGGGTAGGTTTTTCTACACCTCGTACTCCCTTTCCACCTGGAGGTATTTATACTCCTGTAAATATGTCTGGTCAGTCGTCCGTGTTTACTCAAACTCCTGAATCTTTCTTACACGGCAGTCCTTCTGTTCCCACCGGGTATCAATCACTTTCTGGTACCTTTGCGGGGGCATCTCCTCAACCCATTTATCATGGGTTATTAGCTGGAAACAATGGTAATATACCATTGGGTGTAGGAGACATTTACATGATGTCAGGTTCAGTTCCCATTTCCCAACCTCAAGGTGGCCAATTACCACCTGGGGGGCAGCCTCAGTTAACGCCTGGGGGGCGACCTCTAGGTACACAAATCGTGTCTGGGGGGCAACCTCAAGGTCAGTATGTACCTATGGTGCAATACATGCCTCAAGGTCAACCCCAGCCTCAATATGTACCCCAGGGTCAACCTCAGTATCAATATCAACCTCAAGGGTATCAACCCCAAGGATATCAACCTCAAGGGTATCAACCCCAAGGGTATCAACCTCAAGGGTATCAACCTCAAGGTCAAGGTCAACCCCAGTATCTGTATTTACCTCAAGGTTATCAACCTCAAGGTCAATACTCGAGTCAAGGTTATCAACCACCTCAAGGTCAGTCATATGTTCAAGGTATGGGAACTGTACCTTTCAATTATCAATCCTATCCTCAATCCGGTTATGGATCTCAGTATCCTCAACCTGTTACGGGTCATTACTCCGAAATGATAGTGTGGGATCCATCACAGGGTCAACAGGTGTTGCAGCCAAGTATACAGTTGGTACCTCAAGCTGGACAACCCATAGTTTCTGGTCCACCCCAGCAACCGCAACCTGTCCAGTCAAATGTTCAAACTTCTGTAACTTCGGTAGTTACTCAGCCGCCAATAGCACCTAGTACTCCATCTCAAACGGCTGCTGCAACTACTGCTACATCTGCCGCACTTACTTCTGGAGTATCGACAGCTCCGGTTTCTACTGTCTCTGCAACCACTCCTCAGACATCTTTACCGTTGTCTGGATCTACGATTCAAACCACGGTCCAGATGCCTACAGGTCAGCCTGGTATAAGTACGGTTGTCACTACTCAACCTCAATTTGTTCAACAATCGTACCAGGGACAGTACCAACATGGGCAAGCTGTCCAACAGCCGGTTTACCAGTATCAACCGTATCCTGGGTACACTTATCAACAACCTCAACAACCCCAGTACGGTCCGGTTAATCGTGGTTTTCCAGGAGGATATAATATCCCTAATGCGACTCCTGTTCCTAGTTATCCTGGATATCCTCCTCCTGGGACTGGTCTTGTGACCCAGAGTTTTAGAGATCCTAACCAGCAATTACCGTTTATGGCAACTTTGGATTTACCAGACTTGACGCGCCTAACGAACGATCCAATTCAATATCTTCCGTTCTGGCCGCCAATGCCAAATAAGTTGCCCAGTGATATACCCAAGTTAGAAGGTAAGTCTGGAGAGGATCCGTCCAATCATGTGATGACTTACCACCTCTGGTGTGCTTCAAATTCTATCTCAGATGATTCGATCCGCTTACGTCTTTTCCAGCGTACACTCATTGGTCTCACGGCCAAGTGGTACATTGAGTTACCACGGGCCTCTTTTTACAATTTCAGCCAGTTAGCTACCTCGTTCTTAACTCACTTTCAGTTGTCGGTCAGATACGATAACGACACGGAGTTATTAACTTCACTAAAACAATCAACGTCCACATATATTTCTGATCACATTCATGAGTGGAGACGTCGAAGAAGGCTCGTGAAAGTTTTTACTCCGGACCAAATCTTAGCTGAATGGTTTGTTAAATCATTATTACCGAAGATTACTGAAGATGTAGCTAAGGCCGGAGTAGTTACTGAGGAGCAAGTCATTGCTCAGGCACAGTACCTTGACTTAGTTTATACTCAGTCGGGTACCTTACACGAGAAGATTCCAGATCTTCCAAAATCGAATCAAATCACTGCTGCTCCTTCGAGATCTCATGCCGCTGATGGTATGATTGGTATCGTGAATACAAAGAGTAAGAAGAATTCTTCCAAGGCTTCAACTACTCCTATAATCACTTTGCCCGATTCCCCGACAGGAGAGTCTTCCCCTGAACTTTCCGCCGATATTCACGCTGTAGAGTCGTCTACGGCCAAATCAAAAAACGGTGGAAAGAAGAAAGGAAAGAAGAAGGCTAAAGCAGACAAGGCTCCGAAGGAGAAAACGGAAAAGTGGGAAACCAATGACGAAAAGCGCAAACCTCGATATCCTTGTCTTATTTGTGAAGAGGATCATTTTACAAGAGATTTCCCTCATCGGGCTGAGGTTGTGAAAATAGTCAAAGGTTCTCCCACTCCTGCTGTGTTAAAAAATCCATTTCCAGAGCAGGAGAATAAGATGATAGGTTCTTCCTCGATTGCCAGTGAAGAACCCATTTTGATGATGTCTCATGTGAGGATTGCGACTCGATCGCAAGATTATGGTAGTAGGAATCTTGTTGATGGTAAGGAAGCAGAATCTTCTCATTCTAATCCATCAACCTCAGCTCCTGGTTCCGATCCACTACAGATCGAAAAACCTAACCTGGACTTAGTAATCAAACCGCCCGCCAAGGGTGTACTTCGAAGGTCTGCTTTCAATCCACATGCGAGAGCGGCCCATAATTACAACATTGTTTAGGACTTAGCTGTTTCACCCTTAGCAATGTCGGCTTTAGAAGTGCTGCAATCATGCCCAGCACAACGAAAATTACTTTTGTCGGCTATCGGAGCTGTTGATGTTCAGGACCCGAATCTGATAATCTTCGATCTAGAAAATAGTACACCGCGTCTACCCCATCAAATGGCTTTCCAAATTCCAGTGATAGTCAAAAACAGGCCTATTCATCGGACTGTGATTGATGAGGGAGCTTCTACGTGTATTATGTCAATTCAATGTTGGAGATCACTTGGTTCTCCTTCGTTGAACCAATCCCCAACCATCCTTAAGGCCTTTGATGGCCGTGGGTTCTGTCCGTTTGGTATTCTACAGGAATTGCCTATAGGGGTAGAAGGCAAAACCGTTAGTCTAGATGTGGAAGTGGTTGATGCCCCTCTAGACTACAACCTTCTTTTGGGTCGAAGTTGGTCATATGCTATGACAACGGTCGTTTCATCGGTCTTCGGAGTAATTAAGTTTCCACATAACGGTAAGATCGTGACAATTGATCAGCTGACATACTTTTCATCTGACCCAGCCTCTTCAGAGAGTATCCAGCATGTCGGTAAGACGACAATCCCTTATAGGGACGTTGGCATAGGTTTAGTTAAAGATTCCAGTTTACTGGGAACTTTTCCTTTCCCTCCAATCAACGCAGACCCTTCGTTTGCATCAATTCATATGATTACATCAGACAACATTATTTATGATGATCCTTGGATTGTCCCATCTGAATCTGAGATAGACTCATTCGGTGATTATATGCCTTTGAGTCCATATGAAATTGCTTATGAAGCCGTCATGTCTTTTACCGACTCGCGTTCAACCGAAATCGACCAAATGAATGTGGTCAGTGAAGAATCACTTTTCACATCAACCTTAGAACGGATAGCGTTTCCCGAAGTCGTGTCATCTGACGAACAACTTCGCGAAATCCTAAGTGTAGACGATCTACCATGGGAAGATCTCCATCACAGATCTTCATTTTTACCTAAGGATGATGCTTTTGAAAATGATTTTTCATCTATCTTTACCACTGAATATGTCAAAGACGCTCAGAATCCGACGAAACATTCCGATTCAGAGTTGAATTCAGGGAATATTTCTCGCACTATTCCCATTGATATTTTAGTGAAGCCCGGAATTGAGGAAAACATTCATATAGGTGCCTCATGTACAGAAGAAGAAATTCAAACTTACAAGGCCCTATTCCAAGAATTCCGCGATGTGTTTGCCTGGTCTTACGAGGAAATGCCAGGAATCGACCCTGCCATTGTTGTTCATGAAATAAAGACCTACCCGGATGCTAAACCCGTCCGGCAACGGTTGCGTCAGATTCACCCTCGGAAAGCGGCTGCGATTAAAGCAGAAGTCGAAAAGCTGTTGAAAGCAGGTTTCATTTATCCAATCCCGTTAACGGATTGGGTATCGAATATTGTTCCGGTCAACAAGAAACAAGGAACAATAAGAATCTGTATCGACTATAGGGATATAAATCGAGCTTGTCCAAAAGACAACTATCCTACGCCTTATATCCATCAAATTATTGATGATTGTGCCGGAAGTGAAATGTTTTCCTTCATGGATGGTTTTTCGGGCTATAATCAAATCAATATTCTACCTGCCGACCAACCAAAAACGGCATTCATTTGTCCATGGGGGACATTTGCTTATTGCAAATTACCTTTTGGACTTAAGAATGCCGGGGCCACTTTTCAACGGGCGATGTCTTACGCATTTCATGACATCAAGCACATTGTGCAACCGTACCTCAATGATTTGCCTGCTCATTCATTACATCGAGCTGATCACCTTGTCCACTTACGAGCAATCTTTATGAGGTGTCGGCATTATCGAATTCGGTTGAATCCCCACAAGTGTGTGTTCTATATAGAGACGGGTCGATTGCTGGGATTTGTTGTTTCAAAAGCCGGCATTCGCGTCGATCCCTCGAAGGTCGAAGCTATCATCAAATTGCCTCCTCCTTCGAGTTTGCGCCAACTCCAAAGTTTGCAAGGGAAAGCGAACTTTTTACGCCGATTCATTCCAAATTACGCCGAGGTCACTAAAGGTTTTACACGGTTGTTGAAACAGAACGCTCAATTCTTTTGGGACGAGATTTCCCAACAATCTTTTGATGCACTTAAGCACGCATTGACCCATGCACCGTTGTTGCATCCTCCCAACTACAACCAGGACTACTTCTTATACCTCGCAGCTTCGCATTCCACCATTGGAATGGTGTTAGTTCAAGAAGATGATTTCGGAGCGGAACATGTGATATATTATCTTAGTAGGACATTAAACCCCACTGAGCTAAAATATTCGCATGTGGAGAAGTTGGCCCTGGCAGCCGTTCAAGCTGTCTAGCGTTTTCGTCACTACATTCTTCTCCGTAAAACTACAATTATTTCGGATTGCAACCCTATGATTTATATTTTGACAAAACAACTGCTAGGGGGCAAGTACTCTAAATGGATCGTTATCCTGCAAGAGTTCGACCTGGAGTTTGAAAAGTCCAAGTCTAAGAAATCCTTAGTTTTTGCGGAATTAATGTGTGATTTCCCGCGTGCTGACACAGAAACTGTGGCAGAGGAGTCCATTGCCGACGAATCTTTGTTTCTTATCAGTACTTTAGATCCGTGGTACGGGGATATAATCATCTAATTCCAAACCCAAACCTTTCGGCCTGAAGCTTCAAAGTCGGAACGTCGAAAAATTTGGTTTCAATCCCAGCAATACAAGATTATTGGAGATACACTTTATCGCCGGGGGGCAGACTTAGTTTTTCGACGTTGTTTAACTCACGAAGAGGCTGAGAGGGTTTTGAATGATTGTCACTCTGGAGCATGTGGCGGTCATATGTCTAGGTATGCCACAGCTCAGAAGGTGTTGCGCGCTGGCTATTTCTGGCCGTCCATGTTTAAAGATTGTATCATTGCGGTCCGGAAATGCCACAACTGTCAAGTGTTTGATCGCAAGATGCACGCACCACCTGCTCCTCTCCATCCTATAATTGCCGTTGGTCCTTTCGCCAAATGGGGTATCGATTTTATTACTTGTAACCCTCACTCGGCCGGGGGGCATGCGTATATGATCCTCGCGGTTGATTATTTTACTAAATGGGCCGAGGCGATGCCTACATTCGACGCAAGCGGCAAAACAGCTGCAGTTTTCGTATTCAATCACATTATAACTAGGTTTGGTGTCCCACAAGCAATCATCACTGACCATGGGAGCCATTTTCGAAACATCATGATGACTGAGCTTACAAGCGAGCTTGGTTTGCGCCACGATAGCTCTACTCCTTATTATCCGCAAGCCAACGGTTTGGTTGAGTCTATCAACAAAGTTCTGGTTATCATGATCCGACGAACCATTGGTATTCATCGGTCGAATTGGCACAACATGTTATTTTCATCGCTATGGGCATACCGAACCTCAGTGAAAAATTCAACAAGGTTCACTCCTTTCCAGCTAGTTTATGGCTTGGAAGTTGTGTTACCCATTGAATGCGAAATCCCATCACTTCAAATGGCTGTCGAATTACTCCCAGCTACTTCTGAAGAGGAGAAACGTTTATTATACTTAGCTCAGTTAGATGAGACTCGACGTGATGCTGCATTGGCAATTGAGACTCACGCGAAGCGAATGAAAGCTCAGTATGATAGAAATGTAACCCCTCGAAGTTTTTCGGAGGGAGACCTAGTGCTATTATATGATCAAGCTAACGATAAGCTAGGTGTTGGAAAATTCATTCCTATGTGGCATGGACCCTACATTGTAAAGCGAAAGCTAGCAAAAGGGGCCTATGAGCTGGTAGATTTTGATGGGGACTCTTTGGGTAAACCCAAAAATGGACCTTACCTAAAGAGGTATTATGCTTAAATGATGGGTATGGGGAATTTTTAGTTAGGTTAGGTCTTCTTTCTAGCTAGTATGTTTGTTAGTTTAGATAGTGTGCTTAGCTTAGAAAGTGTGTTTCTCGTCGTTATTCTGGCTTATCTTGGTTTTACTCTTGATATTGCAGATGTCGACGCCTCTCCAAAAATACATTGGATTTGCTGATGGTGCTTGTCGTAGTACACGGAATATCTCTTCCGCAGCCTGGGTTATCTATTTGCCCTCTGACGAGTTAGTTTCTATGCATGGGGTAAGCCTCGATCAAACGACGAACAACATTGCAGAATATAGTGCAGTGGTTGAATTATTATCTGAATCTATTTCATTTGGAATTCGACGTTTGATAGTGAGGTTAGATTCTGAACTTGTTGTATTACAGCTTAATAGAGTATATGCCATTAGAAATCCTGTGTTATTAAGGTTGTTTTTGAGAGTGCATCTCTTGGAACGTGAATTTGATTACATTGAATATCAGCATATTCCAAGGTCTTTAAATACATTAGCAGATGCAATTGCTTCTCGGATGTTGAACAGACATTTGCGATAATCATACAAGTAAATTTAAAAACATTTCATCATATATGTTAAACAAGATAAGCCGGTAATAATGATATATATATAGATAGGAGTGTATCAAAAAATATACATTGTCTTTGATCATAGGTTGAAAAACACCTTATGATCGGCAAAAATGATAAGTACAAAAAGCCAAAATGTCATATGTGTCTACAAAAGTGACTAGTCAATCACTGGTGGTGCTCTCTATACGAGACCACTGCCCGCGCTACCCTACACAAGAACCTCCTAAAAGGTCCTGGGACTGCAACCACATAGCGCTGAAGTCGAATAGGAATATCATCTATGGTGGTCTCTGGTATATCCGCCGTCAGACACTCTAGATCCTGTTCCAGCTCGGCTAAGGTCTCTGCGGCTGCATCCTGTGGGACTGGTGCTGGTACAGCTGGTACTCTCCTCTCAAAAGCCCGGAGGTTGGCTGGACGCCGTGGACCTACATCTGCATTTTGAAAATTTGTGCTGTCAGTTTGAGGCGATATATAAAAACAAAAAAATATATATAATTTGAAAACTTGTGAAAAATGAAATACCTCTGTCGTCCCACTGTTCTCCCTGTGGAAGAACCATGTCCGGATCATTCCGAAAATCCATTCCGGCATAAGGAAAGTCCTGAATAGCAAAGACCTGGCTTTCTAGCCAGTGAAAGTAACCATCAGGAAATCGAACAACTGTTGCACCCTCATCAGGATGTCGGGCCATTACCACAACCCATCTTGTCAACTTAAGCTCCCGAGGCGCCCCAACTGGAACTGTAAGATGCTGGGGGACCAGCATTGGAACTCTCTCTAGGGAAAAGCTTACAACTATAGGCCCATATCCAAAGGTCTTCAGTTGTCCTCTCTTTGCCCTGGTTAGTTGGCCCTTCAAATTAGCCAACACAGCATCACACCAGTTGAAAATGGTGCCATGGAAACAGTCTATAGCCATCCGCATTTGGGACCCGGTGGCTTGGTGCAAAGCGGCCGCGCCGCAAAGTCTGGTAACAGTAAAGGCTATCACCATAAGTTCAGGCCGGGATATGTACTTGATTTCTATCCCCTTCTCATGGTTTTGGTTGTTGCACCACTCTAGCCGGAGACTAGCAAGGGATTGGCCACCCAGCCTAGTCCCGAATAGAGAAAGTTGCTCGCCCCTGTTAGGCAAGCCAGTGAGAAAATATATGTCGGAGGGCTCTATCTCGAGCTGGTGCTCTCCGATGTAGAAACATTGCTCCTGAATGTTCCACCTTTCAACCAGCCACTCAAGAAAAGGCACTTGGCCCCTCATGCCAGGTATGGCCCAGTATTTGTATAGTCCGCATGCTTTTAATGCATCAATGGAAGGTTGATGACCTATCGCGGCCAAATCAACATCCTCGTGCTCTCTTTCATGCCAATCAAGCATGGTGTGCTCCCTGCACATCATAAAACATCAGTTAGAATCCATAAAATTTAAAAATTATGGTCTATTTTGGAGGGCCAAGGGTTTCAATTTGTGTTTTGCGGGGTACGCACCCCGGCCTTTAGGGACAGAGCGCCCGGACGCAGGTTCCCTTAAGGCCGGGTGCGTACACCCCGTAATTTTCCCATTGGGAAAATATCGGGGTACGCAGGTCAGCAGTGCATGACCTGCGTACCCCAAAGGGCGCATTTTGAAACCCCAATGCCCCCAAAAACTTAAAATTGAATTCTAAACGGATGGAAAACAAGAGAGGGGTGTTGTAGAATACCTGGTGAAACGGCGTTCGATTCTGACGGTCGGATTCTCCGCAATCTCCACAGGAAGTTTCTTGTCAAAAGCCCTTTTCTCAACCTCAACAGTAAAATGGTAAAAATGACATGGTAAAAGGTCTTTTTATAGGTTTTTTGGATGAATGAATGCTAAGTTTGTTTATTTTTCACCATGAAAGGACATTTTTCAATGTATTTTTGCCCATCTTAAACAGGTATGAGTAATGTGTCGTTTTTGTGCAGGACAAAAGGACTTTAGAGTAAAATAATCATTTTTCATGAACCAAAACATCAGAGTCATCTTTTAAGCTCTTTTCTGACTCCTAAAATATGAAAAGATCATCGAGCGTTTCTTTTACACTCGTTAAAATGGAATTAAAAGACGGTCCCCTTATAGCCCTTTTCTGACCGTAAAATCAGGAAAAGATTGCCGGGTTTTTGTCGTTTCAAACTCGATACGGAAATAAAACGACGTGTCCTTGATCGCTTTTTACTTTTCGGGTCAGAGACACTAATCATGAAAGTACTCCTTGGTCGCAAGATCAAGCGGTTCTCCCAGGTATTATTTTATACTTTTTCAGGCTTGGGGGACACAAATTTACGAAAAAGTTCAACCTGGAGTCTTCTTAAGTTTTTCAGACTCTCTAAAATTGAAAAACGCCGAGTTTCTCCTATACTGGGCTCGTTAAAATTTCACAGTAAAGGACCTGTTGATCCGGATTTAAACAGGAACGCAATAGATTACAGAGATAACCATAAATACAGAGATGCAGCGGAAATAATACTTCATTTCATTACTGTAAAATACTGAAATACGCTTACAACCAGAAATGGAAATAAACCAGCTAGGGCGATGGTAGCTATCTCTGAGAAGAGATGTGCGGCTACATGCCTCTGAACTGTTCTGAACTGTGTTACAATGAGGCTCGAAGGCCTATTTATTGTTGAGAAACAATGGAAAACCCTTCACATCCCGAAACCTAACCCTAGAAGATGAAACGCCAAATTGTGGGCCCCGTTTGAGTAAATTGGTACATCAATTTCCTGGGGTCGTAACTTTGGCATGCGATCTCCGTTTGACGTCGTTTAGGGCCTCAAAACGGCTCTGGAAGTTCAGGACCCGAAAAACTGCTAAAAATAGTAAAATGTGTTGTAATTTAGGAAACTGAAAAGACTGAAAGAGATAGTTGTGGGGGTCCAAATGGGTTGGTGGGTGGCCACCAACATCCACCTGGATCATTCCTCCCCCCTTAGGAAGCAATGGTCCCCATTGCGTTGAGTTCCTCCATCTGCTGAACTTGCCCTACAATCTATGATGTGTCCAGTGATGGTGGGAAGCATGGTCTACGATGGTCCACATTGAACATTTGGTGCAGGCGAAGGAATGGAGGAATGATGTGCTCCAAAGCATTGTTCCCCATAGCCTTGGTACTGCTGTAAGGACCATGTCGGAGTGATCTGAGCTTCTGATGGGTTCTGGTAAGGCGTTCTTTCTGTCGATGCAACCAGACTTTGTTGCCCACCTGAAACTTGTGTGGTACCCATGTGGTTGAGGAGAAGTTGTTCCTGTGTTTTGTCATGACCGTATCCCTTTGCTGCTGCTGCTGCATGGAGGAACCCTTTGCAGGGGTCATGGATGTAGCAACGATCTTCCCCTTACTTTGGGAGTGAACCAGACAAATGAATTTCCTGGTTTGTGATATGAGCTTGCTGCCTTTCTTAGCAGTGATCAAAGAGGTGGTGGTAGGTGGGGCTACCTCTAGTATCCTGTATAATGAGTCACCCAAAGAAATAATGACAGTGCGAGGCCTTGACTCATACACAGCATGTCGCCTCCACAAGTATGGCTGGCCTAACAATACATCACAAACATCCAGAGGTGTAACATCACACAATACCTCGTCTGTGAAGGGCTTGATGCTGTAGGGAAGGCGGCACTGCTGGCGAACTTTGAGATCTCGTCCTTCATGAAGCCACCCGATACTGTACGGCTGTGGGTGTGGTGTAGTCGGTAGGCCCAACCGCTTCACGACCTCTACTGAAACGAGGTTCTTTTGGCTGCCACTGTCGACAATGAATTGTAGCGGCGAACCCTTCACCCACATCTGTGAGTGGAAAAGACGCTCCCCTTCCTCTGGATCTTCGGGCTCATTTTGCTTGATCTTGGCGGTGGCAACAGTGGCGCTGGGATCCGCATCAATGATCTGCTTCCCTTTGCCATTACCCTTGTCAGGTTCTGGCTGAGGGTCGGAACATGCATCTGATTCGGAAGCCTTCAACTCAGCCACCAGTGACTGCTTGGTCCGACACTCACTTGTGTTATGAGTGGGACTCTTGTGGAACTCACACCACTTTCCTGTGTCCTTCTTTGGCTTCGTGGTATTGTTCTTTTCTTGCAACTTCGACGGGTTGTCTTGGGTCACCCCGCCTTGGCTTTGTCCTTTGGGCTTCGGATTTGCAGATCCAAAGTCTCGCTTCTTCTGTTTGAACTTTTGTTCGATTTTGACAGCATATCGGTATGCTGTGCCGAGTGAGGAGATGTTCAAGAACACCATCTCTTCCTGGATGTACTTGTGCAGGCAGCCACGATATTTGAGTACCAAATGCAGCTCAGAATCTTTGATACCCAACTGTGTGCGAAGGGTATGAAAAATGTTTGTGAACTCTGGCACATCTTGGTCTCGTCCCTGCCGCAATGTGGTCCATTTGATGTATTTGTCCTCATAGCTTCCGACAGGGTAGTATTGCTCCTTGATGGCATCTCGAAAGTCATTCCAAGTGGGTGTGGCTGAAAATAGTGAGCCTGTACTTTCATCCTTCTGGTCGCAGTAGGTTTCCCACCAGTCCTTGACGTGGGGGGCTGCTTTGAGAAGAGCGAAAACAATCTTTTCCCGACTTGAAAATTCATGAACAGAAAAATACCCATCTAGCAGATTTAACCATTTATCTACGGCATCTGCGTCTATTTTACCCTCGAAGATGGGGATTTCAAAATTAACTTGTACCTTAAACGGTGTGGCGTTTCCAGAGTCGCTGTTGGAAGCCGATGCGTCGCCTCTGGGTAGCCGCTGAAGGATCTGCGCAAAGCTATCCATCATCGCGTTCCTTTGCCGCTCGAGCGCTTCTTCGAGCAAGATTTTGATAGGATCTCCTGCCCCCTCGTCTTTCTTCTCATCCGCCATTGGAGGCCGTCGGGATTTGCGAGGTTGGTCTTGCAAAGGTTCGACCAGTTCAAGCCCTAACTCCTTATATCCTGACCTCGTTGGGGACATGCAAAGAAAAACAGAGAAAAAGCAGACCACTCTGATACCACTGATCCGGATTTAAACAGGAACGCAATAGATTACAGAGATAACCATAAATACAGATATGCGATAACCATAAATACAGAGATGCAGCGGAAATAATACTTCATTTCATTACTGTAAAATACTGAAATACGCTTACAACCAGAAATGGAAATAAACCAACTAGGGCGATGGTAGCTATCTCTGAGAAGAGATGTGCGGCTACATGCCTCTGAACTGTTCCGAACTGTGTTACAATGAGGCTCGAAGGCCTATTTATTGTTGAGAAACAATGGAAAACCCTTCACATCCCGAAACCTAACCCTAGAAGATGAAACGCCAAATTGTGGGCCCCATTTGGGTAAATTGGTACATCAATTTCCCGAGGTCGTAACTTTGGCATACGATCTCCGTTTGACGCGTATGATAGCTCGTTAGAAAGATCTATCCGAGTACTACCACTTTGGGAGGCAACATGGGTCCATGGACCCATGTTGCCCCAGAATCCCAAAAAAACGTCGTTTAGGGCCTCAAAACGGCTCCGGAAGTTCAGGACCCGAAAAACTGCTAAAAATAGTAAACTGTGCTGTAATTTAGGAAACTGAAAAGACTGAAAGAGACAGTTGTGGGGGTCCAAATGGGTTGGTGGGTGGCCACCAACATCCACCTGGATCATTCCTCCCCCCTTAGGAAGCAATGGTCCCCATTGCGTTGAGTTCCTCCATCTGCTGAACTTGCCCTACAATCTCTGATGTGTCCAGTGATGGTGGGAAGCATGGTCGACGATGGTCCACATTGAACATTTGGTGCAGGCGAAGGAATGGAGGAATGATGTGCTCCAAAGCATTGTTCCCCATAGCCTTGGTACTGCTGTAAGGACCATGTCGGAGTGATCTGAGCTTCTGATGGGTTCTGGTAAGGCGTTCTTTCTGTCGATGCAACCAGACTTTGTTGCCCACTTGAAACTTGTGTGGTACCCATGTGGTTGAGGAGAAGTTGTTCCTGTGTTTTGTCATGACCGTATCCCTTTGCTGCTGCTGCTGCATGGAGGAACCCTTTGCAGGGGTCATGGATGTAGCAACGATCTTCCCCTTACTTTGGGAGTGAACCAGACAAATGAATTTCCTGGTTTGTGATATGAGCTTGCTGCCTTTCTTAGCAGCGATCAAAGAGGTGGTGGTAGGTGGGGCTACCTCTGGTATCCTGTATAATGAGTCACCCAAAGAAATAATGACAGCGCGAGGTCTTGAATCATACACAGCATGTCGCCTCCACAAGTATGGCTGGCCTAACAATACATCACAAACATCCAGAGGTGTAACATCACACAATACCTCATCTGTGAAGGGCTTGATGCTGTAAGGAAGGCGGCACTGCTGGCGAACTTTGAGATCTCGTCCTTCATGAAGCCACCCGATACTGTACGGCTGTGGGTGTGGTGTAGTCGGTAGGCCCAACCGCTTCACGACCTCTGCTTAAACGAGGTTCTTTTGGCTGCCACTGTCGACAATGAATTGTAGCGGCGAACCCTTCACCCACATCTGTGAGTGGAAAAGACGCTCCCCTTCCTCTGGATCTTCGGGCTCATTTTGCTTGATCTTGGCGGTGGCAACAGTGGCGCTGGGATCCGCATCAATGATCTGCTTCCCTTTGCCATTACCCTTGTCAGGTTCTGGCTGAGGGTCGGAACATGCATCTGATTCGGAAGCCTTCAACTCAGCCACCAGTGACTGCTTGGTCCGACACTCACTTGTGTTATGAGTGGGACTCTTGTGGAACTCACACCACTTTCCTGTGTCCTTCTTTGGCTTCGTGGTATTGTTCTTTTCTTGCAACTTCGACGGGTTGTCTTGGGTCACCCCGCCTTGGCTTTGTCCTTTGGGCTTCGGATTTGCAGATCCAAAGTCTCGCTTCTTCTGTTTGAACTTTTGTTCGATTTTGACAGCATATCGGTATGCTGTGCCGAGTGAGGAGATGTTCAAGAACACCATCTCTTCCTGGATGTACTTGTGCAGGCAGCCACGATATTTGAGTACCAAATGCAGCTCAGAATCTTTGATACCCAACTGTGTGCGAAGGGTATGAAAAATGTTTGTGAACTCTGGCACATCTTGGTCTCGTCCCTGCCGCAATGTGGTCCATTTGATGTATTTGTCCTCATAGCTTCCGATAGGTTAGTATTGCTCCTTGATGGCATCTCGAAAGTCATTCCAAGTGGGTGCGGCTGAAAATAGTGAGCCTGTACTTTCATCCTTCTGGTCGCAGTAGGTTTCCCACCAGTCCTTGACGTGGGGGGCTGCTTTGAGAAGAGCGAAAACAATCTTTTCCCGACTTGAAAATTCATGAACAGAAAAATACCCATCTAGCAGATTTAACCATTTATCTACGGCATCTGCGTCTATTTTACCCTCAAAGATGGGGATTTCAAAATTAACTTGTACCTTAAACGGTGTGGCGTTTCCAGAGTCGCTGTTGGAAGCCGATGCGTCGCCTCTGGGTAGCCGCTGAAGGATCTGCGCAAAGCTATCCATCATCGCGTTCCTTTGCCGCTCGAGCGCTTCTTCGAGCAAGATTTTGATAGGATCTCCTGCCCCCTCGTCTTTCTTCTCATCCGCCATTGGAGGCCGTCGGGATTTGCGAGGTTGGTCTTGCAAAGGTTCGACCAGTTCAAGCCCTAACTCCTTATATCCTGACCTCGTTGGGGACATGCAAAGAAAAACAAAGAAAAAGCAGACCGCTCTGATACCACTGATCCGGATTTAAACAGGAACGCAATAGATTACAGAGATAACCATAAATACAGATATGCGATAACCATAAATACAGAGATGCAGCGGAAATAATACTTCATTTCATTACTGTAAAATACTGAAATACGCTTACAACCAGAAATGGAAATAAACCAGCTAGGGCGATGGTAGCTATCTCTGAGAAGAGATGTGCGGCTACATGCCTCTGAACTGTTCCGAACTGTGTTACAATGAGGCTCGAAGGCCTATTTATTGTTGAGAAACAATGGAAAACCCTTCACATCCCGAAACCTAACCCTAGAAGATGAAACGCCAAATTGTGGGCCCCGTTTGGGTAAATTGGTACATCAATTTCCCGGGGTCGTAACTTTGGGATACGATCTCCGTTTGACGCGTATGATAGCTCGTTAGAAAGATCTATCCGAGTACTACCACTTTGGGAGGCAACATCGGTCCATGGACCCATGTTGCCCCAGAATCCCAAAAAAACGTCGTTTAGGGCCTCAAAACGGCTCGGAAGTTCAGGACCCGAAAAACTGCTACAAATAGTAAACTGTGCTGTAATTTAGGAAACTAAAAAGACTGAAAGAGACAGTTGTGGGGGTCCAAATGGGTTGGTGGGTGGCCACCAACATCCACCTGGATCACCTGTTCAATTACAAACAGGAACGAACCACTCCTTCCTAGGGTTCGAATCAAGACTAGGTTGGACTCATCCGAAGGATGAGCTTATAATCAAGCATATGTTATCCTCCTCAAGTTTGTTAAAAATAAAGAGGTACTTTCCAGAAATGGTGGGGGAAAAGAGAGAAGAATGAGCCTATTTGTTATCCTTTGTCTCAGAAGAAACTTTATTACCACACTTGGACACGACACTTTTCATTCACCTGGGTTGGGAAATCCTTTACCTCACAGTCGATCAAACCACATTGAAAGTCTTCAGCCGGGTTCCAGGGATTAACTTTGAGCCGTTTATCACCAAGCCATCTGTTGTGTCGTTATGTGTTCAAGAGGTCTGCAAGCAAAACTTTCATCTGCAAAATACTTGTCATCCATTTGACCATCCCTGAGTTAGTCCTTACAGCAACATTTCTTCAACTTGAACAAATGATTTCGTGTTGTGGGCTTGCCTGCAACGGGTCGCTTTCTATCGACATCAGCACATTATCTAGAGAGATGACTTAGAAATCGTCAGTACCTTGAAGTCTGCATGCATCAATGGCAGGTTTCTCGCCTTTGACGTCAGTTTACATCATTGACTCTCGATCGAAGGATTCCGTGAAATGTTCGACATCAACTCATTCATTCACATCTCATGGATTGTACTGGGTACTTTGAGAACCATTGACATTACTGGTGGTCTCTCTCACACTTGTTAACAGTTTACATCATCGACTGGTAATCAAGTGGTTTCTACCTTGTTCGACATCAACTCATTTATTCGCATGGCTAGAATCGTACCAATTCGGGAAGTAGAAATGAAGACCCTGGATCTAGTTTCCACCATCCAGGCTGCGAGGAGTTTTGTATTCATTATCTAAGTAGATTAATCATAAACAGATGGCTGCACCCATACTATGTCTACAAAAGTCTATGATTATGATATATTGCAAGATCATTCCTGTATCAGAGTAATTAGTCTGCTAGTTAAAGTTTTGATCTTAGTATGGGAATGCCTACCTCAGTGATGATAGAATCTTATACATGTATTTTGTGTTGAAAATTGCAGGTTCTGACCAGGCTCTCCATGAGATAATCCTTGAAATGATAAAGCGCTTCACCCTTCCTAGATAATACAAAACCCTAATCTATTACACTCTTCGCACTTTAGGGGGCAATATGTTACACTAAAAAATTTCACCATGGCTATTTACAGTTAGTATGGCTCTATCAACAGTCATGCTATCCTCTTGGGCAAGTCTTATGCCTCTGCTCTCCATGTCAAACTCCAAAAAGAGAGAAAGCCTTTATAAATGTGTTTATCTCTGGGTACGCAGGTTCTCTCAACCTTACCTGCGGATACGCACCTAATGTTCACAAAAGCTGCGTACTTGTACGCTCTGTATGTAAAGGGGCAGGTGTGTACCCCTGTAAAGGTCAAAATGCGCAAGTTTCATCTTTAAAAAGTTACTTGTGGTCATTTCTAGAGCATTCTAGAAGGTTGTTCGACGTGTATTGAGCACCTCCAGATGGTTCATGTACCCCTACCAAAGAGGAACTTATCCCATCAATAAGGGAGCTATCCCATCCAAAGAGGGGATTATCCCATTGATGGTGGACCTGAATAACTTCCTCTAGACCACTATAAATACAGGCATTGGACCAGAAGGAGGGGAGGTTGGAAGCTAAACATTTCTAAGGGTAGATGCTGCTGGAATTAGGACCCCCATTTAGAAGCTTGTGAAGAGAGATTGCCATCTTTGCTTGTTCTATTTGGAAGTGGGTGAGCTTTGTCAAAGTAAAGGAGAACTCTTGATGGACCCTGGGAGGGACTTGCACAACACCAAGGCTCAGGTTGTAATTGTTCCTTTTGTTTCCTATTAATGCAAATGAGTCCATTCTTCTCAATAACTTGTTATTTATGAGTTGTTTCATGTACTCCTTGGTCTATGTGTTAAATATGTTTTATTCTATGAGATTATCAAGTGCTATTTAATCGTTTGATTGTTAGTGGATGCAGGTTTCAAAGTGAAGGAGGAGCTCATCCGGATCAGCGAGGCTGTACTGCTACAACGGCGTTGGACTACAGTTAGGATCTAAACACTTGATTTCTTGTATAGTAAATGCATGTTTAGAGAAGGATTGCTCTTGTTTGTCTTGTTTGTCACTAGAGAGTCTTAGGCTCCTAGGGAGGTTGGTTGTGTCCGCACTATCGACTCTTTCCGCCTGACACCCTCCTAATCCACGCTGCCACCCACACTCAATGCATACTAAAATACTCCCATGGAACAGCCTTAGCTGCTTGCTATGGCTTGCAGCCTAGCAAAGCAGCTAGTTGTAGCTTATCGAATCTTCCAATAGGTCTAGACAAATCATGAATTCATGGCTATTCATGACCTTGAAACTGCGCTGTCACCTATAGCGATTCTGGCTGCATTTAGGGCTCCTTAACAATGTCTTGAGGCCTCTCCCTGATGACTGTAATGATAGAGCCTTCTTCTAGCTATGAGAGAGAACCTTACAAGCGCGTTTAAGCTTACTTGACAGCGGCTAGATGTCCTGGCTCTTGTGCGGAAAGTGTTGCACTGAACAACATATTGGAGCTTCTCTTAAAAGCGTATTAAAAGCTTCCTTTGAACAATGTATTAAAACTGCATTTGAAACCTCCTTTCTGAGCAAAATTAGAGAGCATTTGAAAGCCAACTCTATCATTGTGGCTAGGGTTTGTACTGATTGCGGTTAGGGCACATAAACCCTCCTTAAACTGTGGCTAGATCTCCTAGACATGACTGTGGCTTCTTCTTCAATGCCTCCATTGACTGCATGAACAGGTCTGCGTTTAGGCTGCTACAAGTATCATATGAAGGCTGCTAGGACAACGTATCAATGTCTCCCTTAACTGCGTTTTAGGGCTGCTCCATTACTACGGCTAGATCTCCTCTAACTGTGGCTCCATGCCTTGATAACGGTGTGTCCATAATGACTCCAAATATTCGCTTATTTATACTAAAAACGTAGAGGTTGAATAGACACGTCGGTTGGGCTTCTGAGCCTACATAAGATGCTGGTTGGCTTGACAATAAATCCATAATCAAAATAAATTCATATCTCCATAAATACTTCTCAGAATCGGAAGATCTTTAGATCAATCCTACACCTCTTGATGAGAGGGATCCAATAAAAATAACAGCTGCTATAAATAAGATGACCTACATGGAGTTTGGCCCTAGTTTCCAATTTTAACAGAAGCACTACAAGGTGATGGCTGATGTCATCTACTACAAGGGACGCATATTTTTGGTGTCGGGTTCACAGTTGAGGGAGAATATTCTCCACGCAGCCCATGATTCCCCATTGTCAGGACACCAGGGGTTCATGAACACGTATAGGACAGTCAGCAAACGCTTCACGTGGAAGGGCCTCAAGGGAGATGTGTTGAGGCATGTGCAAGAGTGTGAGGCTTGTTAGAGGAACAAGGGAGAGTTGACCCATTCAATCGGGATATTGTAGCCACTTCCCATTCCTGAGGGGAAATGGGAGAGCATCTCTATGGATTTTATCACAAGGATTATCATGGTGTAGGGTGGAGACTATATATACGTGGTGGTGGATCAGTTGACTAAGTATGCACACTTCTTTGCTATTCCAACCCAATATTCTGCTTTGAAAGTAGCGGAGATGTTTTACAGAGAGGTCTTTCATTTGCATGGTCTTTGCCAAGACTGTAGTTAGTGACAGTGAAAGACAGTTCATCGAAGCATTCTGGCAGGAGCTTTTCCAATTAGTGGGCACAAAGCTCACCCCTAGTACCAGTTACCACCACAGACGGACGGTCAAACCGAGAGAGTCAACAAATACCTGGAGGGATACCTACAGAACTATGTGACTGGGTAGCAACGACCATGGATCCGATGGTTGCTTTTGCGAGAGTATTGCTGCAACGCCACCCATCACATGTTCATTGGTATGTCACCTTTCGATGCTTTGTATGGATATGATGCTTTCTCTTTTGCTGACATTGTTTTTGGAGACAATCAAGCTCCAAAGGCCAAAGATTGGATCCAAGAGAGCCGAGATATCCTTAAGGCTTTCAAGGACAACTAGCTAACAACCTAGAATCAACAGAAATTGTATGCAGACAGGCACAACATTGTTGATTTGGGGTAGCATATGATGTGCTCTAGGCCTCAAATTGTGCAGGGAGGCTTGGGCACATGCATTCCAAAGAACTCAAAAAGCATTTTTGGAAATTCCACCCAGAAATGATTTTATTAACATAATTAATATTTTTAATGGAGTTCTTAAGTCTAAACTTAGGAAAATTAAAATATTAATGGGTATTAATCTAATTGTGGGTGTAACTTCTAGAAGAAAATGGAGATCAAGCCAAAATGATCTGAGCCTTTGATTAGGAGTTAATCTAGGTCGTTGGTTGTCTAATAGAAAGATATAATAAGGGGATTGAGGGTCATTTGGAAAACACACCGAGAGATCAAGAGATCGAATTTATGAAGTGAGAAGTTTTCAGGAGGAAATTCTGATCGAGAAGATTTCTTGCAGAGAGGTGCAGTGAGTATCTGGAAGAAGAAAGTTTTCTTGGGCTGAAGAGTACGAGGCAGAGAAAGGGCATAACAATGTCCAGAGAGAGGTAGACGCTGGCCCACGCAAAGTTGACGCAGTGGTAGCGCAGGCCTTCGAGGGAAATCGAATTCTTGCTGAGGAAATCAAGTTTCTGTAGCCGAGAGCCAGGGTGTGAGACCGGGAGGCAGAAATTCACATTTTCCAGCCAGCAGAGGGTCCATAGAAGGAGCAGCATGATACCTAGCAGGGGTGACGCAGGAACTGCGTAGGAGCGACGTGGTTCTACACAGAGGCTTCAGTTTAGCATGATCAGACTCAAATTCTCCCAGTGACATGGTGAGACCCTTTCACCATTCATTTTGTCCAATTTCTCTCTGTATCTGATTGCTAGTTGAGCATCCAAGAATTGTACTCAAATTTTTTTCCTCCATAATAATAAAACCCTCAGATCTGCTACACCGATTTTCCCGCATTGGGTTTTTCCGGGGACATTTGTCCAAAAACAACGATGTCTATTGTGTTGTATTTTCTTTCTTGCTCAGTCTCTTGTTTCCGCATTATTTTAATTAAGTGAAGGCTATAGCGTATGTATTAGGATATTTTCCGTAGGAAACTACAAGTAATTTGTTTAGAGAAATTTAACAAATAGGAGTAATATCATCAGTTTCTACACTAGGGGTTCCAGTTGAGGAATTTTCACATGGTATCAAAGCTATAGGTGAAGCAAGAAGAGCAAAGCCGGTAGATCCAACGCTGAGCAAAATAGGGAGTTCAAAAACGTTGTAGGAGATAGCAGTTTAAAACCCCAAAGCGTTGGTGTAGTTCCAAGTCAGGAGGGTAGATTTTTTAGGCAGTCTCTCCGAGTGAGTCGATGGAGAGAATGACTTCCAATTCAAATTTTTGCTGGGGTAGAGGGAGCAGCGTTGAAGCCTCAGTGTGAGGAGAGCTAGTGGAACACAGTTTTTTTGCAGGCAGTTTGCTTGGCTGAATTTCTTCCTCAGAGAATTCCTAGCCAAGGAATTCAAATTCCTTTTACTACCTGCAACAAGGAGTTCATAGGCGAGCCCAACAACAGTACAGAGGAGATAGGAGGTCATTTGAATTTCTATTTTTGGCAGATATGGCAACCCATGGCTTGAGGGATCAAGACAAGTTAGATGGAGCATCCAACTACGTCATTTGGAAGGCTAGAATGTCTTTCTTTCTAGATGAGCATGCCCTCAAAACATATGTCGACAACGTTGTGGTTGTCCCTGTGGATGGAGTCAAGGATCAAGTGGTGTGTCACATTGCTAGAAGAGGGAATGTTAAGGAGATGTGGGATTCCTTGGCCACGTTATATCAAGGATCTTCTAAGCAGCAGAAGATGTACTTAGAGCAGACATTGAGATCTGCTCAGATGCAGAAGGGAGAGCGTGTGGATCCATTCCTCACGAAGCTTAAGTAAAACAATGATGAATTGTCTGTTGTGGGGCATACACCTCAGGATTCAGAGTTGGTTAGACTGGCCCTCAATTCTGTCCCAGATGAGTGGCAAGTCATTGTCCAGAGTATCCTAGGCAAAGCAGCATTGCCGAATTGGGATGAGATGTGGGAAGCTTTAAAACAAGGGGAGCTGAGGAGAGACTTAGTCAAGGTCAGACTTGATGGAAGCAGCAACAGTAGTGGGTCGAAGCCCACGGAGGAGGAGAATAATGCAACCCTTGCAACGAAGGGACAATAGGAGCAGTGAAGACATAAGAAGGACGTCTTGAAGATCAAGTGTTTCAGGTGTGGTGAGATGGGTCACTACGTTACTCGGTGTCCTCTCAAGAAGAAGGACAAGGATGAGAAACATGATCCGAAGGCTGGCTCGCGAAGATCAAAGAGGAGTAGTTCGCCATGATAGCCGAGATACCTCCAGGAGGGAAGTAGGTTTATTTGGAGTTGTAGTTCGAAAGAGCTACAAGTGGGCAGGATCCTTGAGGAGTCCACCTCTCGAATCAATACCTTGCTACGGGATCCCAGATGAGGAGTAGCAAGATGGACTATTGTTGGTGGGTTTTGAGTAGTGTCGGGGAGTCAATTGTAGTGGCTAGGAGCGCCAGATTCTGAACAACGCAAAGCAGAGTTGGTAGCAGATGGCACAGAGCAGAGATCAGCAATAGCATAGTAAGTTCAGAGAGTCAGTGCAGAGACTACAGCAATCAGGCTTCAACATTCACGTGGCATCATACTGAACACAGTTGGTTCAATAATTTTGGATGTTTTTACGTTGTTGATTGATCAGCAACAACATTATGCAGTGCAGTGTATGTTGGCAGTGGAAGTGCTAGCAGCAACATAGATGCAACACTTGAGAGGGAGCTGTAGTACGAATGCAGTGCTGATAATGACAGTGTCAGCAGCAGTACAGTTACAGCAGCAATGCATTAGTTGGTTGAAAACATGTCAGACATCAGCAACATAGAGGACGATGCTTCAGAGTCAGAGTAGTATGTAGTAGCAGTATATTGCTAGAGCACATTCCTCGCTCAGAGGGAGTGTTGATTTGTGTTCAAATTTTCTAACTCTAACAGTTAGAAATTTTATCTGTATTCTTCTGGTTTATTTCTCCTACTTGTTAATCACAAACAAGTTATTTAAACATATAAACATCGAAATAAACACAATACAGTCTCAACCATCTATAGTTCAACAACTGAAAGAAATAACAAACGCACAAGTGACACCGTTATTTTGGACAACTCGTCCCTGAAAAAACCCAATTTGGGAAAACCAGTGCAGCAATTCTAAGGGTTTATTCTCACTGTTGATCACTGATTCGACTTTACTTAGCAACACCGCTCTAGTAAATCGAATGACTGATCACTCTGGTGTATTCCCCAACTGACCCTCAAGCCTCCTCTTAAACTTTTCTTGTTCATCCTTCAACGGCCGAGATTACATCTCTAATCAACGACTAAGATTAGATTTGGCTTGATCCATGTCCTTTATAACCTTCTAACCCAGTTTTATATTAATATTTTATTTTTCCTAAGTTTAGACTTAGGAACTCCATTAAAAATATTAATTATTTTAATATCTCCTAAACCGGGTAGAATCTGCCCAAACCATTTCTGGGTCTTGGAGATCTCATGTGCTTTAGCCTCTCTACCAATTTTCATGGCTAGAGCACATCTGATGCTACCCCAAATCAACAATTTGGGGTAGCATCACATGTGCTCTAGACCTAAAATTTTGCAAGGAGGCTTGGGAAGATGCATTCCAAAGAACTTAGAAATCGTTTTGGGAAATTCCACCGAGAAAAGATTTTATTAAAATAATTAATATTTTTAATGGAGTTCCTAAGCCTAAACTTAAGAAAATTAAAATATTAATGGGTATTAATCTAATTGTGGGTGTGACTTCTAGAAGAAGATGGAGATCAAGCCAAAATGATCTGAGCCTTTGATTAGGAGTTAATCTAGGCCATTGGTTGTCCAAAAAAAAGATATAAGAAGGGGTTTGAGGTTCATTTGGAAAACACACCGAGAGATCAAGACATCGAATTTCTGAAGTGAGAAGTTCTGAGGAGGAAATTCTGATCGAGGAGATTTTTTGTAGAGAGAGGCAGTGAATATCTGGAAGAAGGAATTTTTCCTGGGCCAAAGAGTACGAGGCATCGAGAGGGAAGAACAACATCCAGGGAGAGGCAGACGTTGGCCCACACAGAGCTAACAGAGTGGCAGCGCAAGCCTTAGAGGGAAATCGAATTCCTACTGAAGAAATCGAGTTTCAGTAGCCAAGAGCTAAGGTGTGAGATCAAGAGGCAAAAATTTGGATTTTCCAGTCATCAGAGGGTCCAAAGAAGGAGCAGCGTGATACCTAACAGGGGCGACGCAGAAACTGCGTAGGAGTGATGTAGTTCTATGTAAAGGCTCCGGTTCAGCGTGATCAAACTCAGATTCTCCCAGTGACAGGGTGAGATCATTTCACCATTCGTTTTGTCCAGTTTCTCTCTATATCGGATTGCTAGTTGAGCATCCAACAATTGTACTCAGATTTTCTCTTGCATAATAATAAAACCCTCAAATCTGTTGCACCGGTTTTCCCGCATTGGGTTTTTCCAGGGACATTTGTCCAAAAACAACAGTGTCTATTGTGTTGTATTTTCTTTGTTGCTTAGTCTCTTGTTTCCGCATAATTTTAATTAAGTGAAGACTGCAGTGTATGTATTACGATATTTGTCATAGGAAATAACAAGTAATTTGTTTAAAGGAATTTAACAAATAGGAGTAATATCATCAGTTGCTATAGTAGGGGCTCCTATTGAGGGATTTTCACAAAGATCGAGAGCGACTTTGAGAAGGGGGACTTGGTCTTCCTGCGAATACAACCATACATATTACAGACAGTCCACGCCGAAGCAGAAGGGGGACGAAAAGCTACAGCCCCATTTTTATGGGCCATACAAGGTGATTAGGAGAGTTGGAGAGGTGGCTTTGAGCTGGAGCTTCCACCCGGAAGCAAGATCCACAACATTTTCCATGTCTCATGCCTCAAAAAGGTATCGAGACAACAGGTGACAACATTCATAGAGTTACCTCCATTGGACGATGAGGGACATCTAGTGTTAGAACTGGAGGCCATTTTGGAGACAAGAGAAAGGAAGTTGAGGAGAAGAACTATCAGAGAATATTTGGTACACGGGAGGAACTTACCATATCAGAATGCCACTTGGGAGGGTGAGCACATACTTCAACATCGAGCACTGTAGTTGCTTTCGGACAAGCAACATTTGGGAGGGGAGGACTATCATGTTCCTTCCTAGAATAATTTCCCTTAAGTTAATTTCACAATTTTGCAATTTTTGACTATTATGGGGGCCCACGAAATTTTGGGGATGAGACCTAGGAGATGGGGGCCGAAATAATTTTGTTAGTAGAATGTGGGGCCACACCGACATGTAATACGCACACCTTGAAGAGGTAAGTTGAAGTTGCCAAGGAAAGAGGTCGAAATGGTGAATGGAGGGACCCACATGGGAAGGCAAGTCAAAACTATAAATAGAAGGGGCATAGCAACTATTGGGGTATTTTGTCAACTTAACTATTTTCTAGTTGCTCAAGTTGTTTAGCTAGGTCACAAGTGCTGCTTAGCACAGAGTTTTCCAAGGGGAAAGCTCACCCTTCTTTCGATAGACGTTGAGTGCCACCCTAGGGAGGTAAATTCATTGTTGCATTGGAGGGAGATTTATGGATATTTTGAGAGCATCTTTCAGCCATGTCTCTCAACTAATTCATGCTCTCGGAGGACGCAGTGGAGGATCATGTGCCACTCATTTCAGCTATTTTCCAGGGGGGTGTTTGTCGGGAGAAATCAAGTGTAGCTGCTCCAGGGGAAGGCTAAGCCTTGTGAGGAGTTTTGGGGCCAGAGATTTCCTCTTAGGGGTAGATTGAATTTCTCTTCTCTAGGGGGTACACAGGAGACAAGTTTTGGGCACACGTGGGGAGTCGAGGAAGGGATTTGTGGAGATCGATTTTGTAAGGGATTTGAGGAAGTCATCCGAGGGAGTGAAACTTGACATTTTGGAGTGATTAGAGGGATGCTACAGTGATTTTCCAAGAAGGGCGCATTTTCCAGCTAGTTGAGGAGAACATGGTATTTGGGGGTGTTTCAGCAGTTTATTTCCAGTAGACTAAGCAGTTTCTCCAGGGCAGTGCAGGGCATATTTGGGGCAACTTATTTCCACATCTGGGCATTGTATTTTCTAACCCGAGGCTTGTCTAGCTTGCCATTATGGAAAGCCCAGGTGCACTCCTTCCATACTCCATTGAACTATTGCTCCATATATATAATAAAATGGCTCAGTTGGATGGTGTTTTTGGAGATTTTTAGGGTGTCTACTTATATTTCTGAATTTTTTGTGTTCATGTCAGTGTTTGCTTTGTTTATCATTGTATTTCCTAAGTATGAATATTATAGGTACTCCATGATAGTAGGTCCCTTTAACCATGGCACTCGGCTATAAAGTCTTTTCTCCTCCATTCCATCATAATTCACATGCACCTATTGATTGAAGGGTGAACCAAGGACATGTCACTTCCCCTTTGGGATTGAGAACACCATTACATGATTAAGGCCCAAAATTTGGAAAAGAAGACTTATAGGAAGTGTTAATTTTCCCATTTCTTTCAAGCTTGGTTCACCTAGATGCAATAATGTTTAATGTACCTAATGTTGAATGTTATAGCACTGGATATTGTGTGTAATTAGCTAGTGGTTCCATCTATAGGTCGGGCCAACCTAACTGGGGTCCAAGTTCTCTAGAGGGGCATATTGACACCCACAGGTGATGCATTGAGAGCCATGGGACTCCGGATAGTTATGGAACATCATTCGTATCTATGGGCACCTTCAACACCCATAGGGTTCCTACACTTTTACCTATATCATTTATGAGATGATGCACCTAGACCAGCATGCCCCAGCCGGCTTAGTAGTACTACAAGGTCAGATAGTTGATCTAGGGCCCAGATGGGATTTGTCTCATGCCTTGAGACATGGGAAGGCTAGCACCATATTCAATGCCCTTAATGTTGGGGCAGAATCAAGCGTTCACACCACCAGGAGACTCATGAGACCCATGTTTTTTCCCTAAGCCCAAAACTGAGACCCACATAGGATTTTGCTAGCGATCTAGGGGAGAACCCCTAGAACATGATTTTAAAGGGCCTTTACGATTGTCATGGCACTCTAGGCCCCAAATGCAGTCCTTAGAAGGGAAATTTGTTAGCATAGTGTAAGCTTCTTGATCACTTTGGCTCACACGTGTGGAGATAATTATATTTTTTATGAGAGCTACGAGGTCGGCTTGTGACCTTGCTTGTAGTTTGCCCATTATTTTATTGTTTGAGGGGCTTGTAGGCTAAAATAGGCCTTAGTAGAACACATATAAATTAGAGATCATGCCATTGTGATCTATCATGATCACAGATTGGAATTTCAGCCTCCTTAGAGGAATTCACACTTGTTTTTTTGTGGATGTTCAGAGATCTTTGGATGCATTTTGATATTTGGAGCTGATCTTGGATATTATTTGGAGCTAATATTTGGTCTAAAGGATGAAAATTTTGCAGTTATATCTTGTAAGTGCACTCTATTGTTGAATATCTATTTCTTGATGTCTAATATATGGAATTATTGTTTCTAGGTTATGCTAAATTGCACCCTAATTTGTCGAAGATTAATTAGTTTGCTAGCTAGATTAATATTGCATGCATTCATACATAACATGTAATGAATTTTCATAGTGGTGGACTCCTAGTATATCTCCCCTAAAACTCCATTTTTCGATTGAGTGGGTAAAAGTTTGAAATTTGATTGCTAGGGCATCAAATTTCAGCCTCCTTAGGAACAATCTTGGCTAATCTTTAACATCCTTGACTCTGTATTCCTAAGGGACAAGGAACCAGTCCAATCAATTGGTGATCATTCTCAAACTTTATCCATATTTTCTCTCTCTCAATTCGACAGTTTCAAGGCTAAGTTAGGAAACTAGGGCTTTGTGCAAAAACTTGGGCAAGAGGAATTTTGGTGGTTGGTGTTATAGACATTTTTGTGCCTAACAGCATGAAGCATGAAATGTCAATAATCTGAGGGATCCAAAGTCCCTAAACATGTTTTTCCTACCCCTAGAGGAACAAGGTCAGCAAACCACAGCACTGAAAATTAGTTCTCCACCTGAAAACACTCAAAAACAAGCTAATTCTGGATCATGTCAGCTGCTCCACTGAGAATTTGCGCTGAATGTCAACTGCTTCACTCTGTACCTACGCTGAAGGTCAAATCTAATGAAGGCTACCTGCGCTGGGCGAGATTGGCCAAGTGGCACAGTCATTCTGCAAGGTGTCAAATGCCCAGGAAGCTTTCAAAATGACACTTGGATCAGGGAATTCGCCTTGTGATGAGTAAGAGGATCTAGATCTCCAAGTGGAAGCAAGAAACTCCAAGTGGACTCAAGAACTGAAGAATAACTGAAGTGGGAGAGGACACTAGTCAGCTTCATGCCAAGCTCAAGCTGACTCATCCTTTCTCCAAAACTCCTATATATAGAGCTCTCTCATGAGGTCTAAGGAGGCTGGAATTTTGTGCAAGTAAGGAAGTGTTGTTGGTTTGAGTATAGAACTATCGGGTGATTTGTTTGAAGGAGGTGAAGAGGAGATTTCTTTCTGCTGGGAGGTGTTGCTGGATTGGGCCTATTATGGTTGTAACACTCTCAGAACTTTACTTCTTCCATTAATAAAGTATTTGAGGTTCTTCTATATGCATGTGTCTCAATGGTGAATGGATGCTTGTATATTTGATTTATTTTAATCTCTGAATCAATTATGGATGAATGCTTCTTGTAGTTTCCTTTTCTTGTGCTTTTACAGGATCTTTGTGTAGCTGGGCCAGTGAAAGAGCGAGGAGCTAGGAGCAAGCAGCAAAGAGGGAAGATTGGATCAACCATTAGTGGAAGATAACGGTTAGTGGATCTCTTTTCTCTTCTCTCTCTCATCTCATAAAGAAGTAATCTTGAATAGCTTTGCATTCAGTTGTTGCTGAGGTACTATCACCCTTAGAGTGGGATAGGGTCATTCCGTATTGGATAGTTTTCCCAACAACAAATTGGTGACTCCGTTGGGGATCGTATCTTGTTGGTTGTTTGTGTTTTTGCTATTCATTTCATAAACAAAGGGAATACCGAATCGAACTGCATTCGAATATTTCAAATGCAAAGTAGAGGGCAGCTACTCTAGATCAGTTTCTGGGCAAGTTTATGATTTGAAGAGCTGATCTACAAGGACTATAATAAGCTCTTAGTGATAGCTTTTCATCCTCCTTGTCATCCCTTAGTGTGTCCTTGACTGATAGCTTCTGATTTGGCCAAAAACCGTGAATTTTTTAGCAATCTGTGACCCGGAAACTGAAGAAAATAAAAGTTTCGTTCTTCAGTGCAGGTGCTGTGAAGGCAGTCTGCATTTCAGCGCAGTTCCCGAAGGGGCTACCTGCGCTGAATGTCAAACTGACAGTGTACTACCTGCGCTGAACCAGTCTTGCCTTGTGCTACTGGGGTTTCCTGCTGTTTCTTGCCATGTTTTCACTCTTGTTTTTGCACCCTGTTACCAGTCAATGTACCTATCTGAAACCAACTTTCCTTGCCACTATTCCACCTCGGTTGTATAAAGAAATTTTATTTGTTCTTTGTGTATTTCTTATATCATTTGCAGTTTCCCGTAACGAAAGTGAACTAGTCTTGTTGTGGCCTCTTAGATCTAGACCTGTGATAAGTGTCGTTTTGATCTTAAGAGTTAGTTTATTTGTTGTTCATAGCTGATTGAGCTTTTGCTTTCGTCATATGGTTTGAATTTATAAATTTCTAGTGTCGAAACAAGTAAATCTTAAGGTTTCTTTTGATTTTGGACAAGCTTGTTTGCTTTCACTTGAAATTGAATTCGAAATTATACAACAGCTTTCTTTTTGTATTACATCAACATTAAGAAAGAGAAAAGAAATACCTGCATTGTGCATGTGCATTTTGACAGCTTGCATGTTGATTTAGGAAAAAGTGCATTAGTGTGTGCTCTATGATCTGTGTGAAAAGATGTTGTCTTTCTTTTCCCTCAGTAGTTAAGATTTTCATAAGTCGAAAAGATTGAAAAAGCTTGCTTCTCATCTTAGACTGCATTTAGGAATTTGTATCAAAACATCTCGTGGTGAACCTTGAAAGGCAAACTTTAAAAAGATCAACTTAAAATATATTGAATGAACCTAACAACGCTTTGAAACATAATGCAAACACATAGAGGTCTAAGCTAGAGACGTGTTCCGGCGTCGTTAAACGTAGTGACTGTCGATCTCGACGAAGGTGGGTGATTCCTCCTGAGAGTTGGTGGCACTAATACGGACTTGTGCTCCCACGTACCATCGCGTATATATTGGGAGACCCCTATAGGCATATATCTTTTATCCATAGGAAGTCGTGTCAGCCGCCCTACTGATCGCAATGCAGTGAACACAGCATTCACGAAGATCGACCACCCGTACCGTAAAACGTATTCTGTGGTTTTGCGAAAGGTTTGGCACACCCTCTGCCTAGATCTCCAGAGCAGTTTCTTTTGGCCTTTTTCAAACTCTATAACTAAAAAAGTCCAACCGAGCATTTGTCACTTCGGGCTCGTTAAAACATCGAAGGAGACTAGAGTCATCTTTAGCTTTTTCTCGACTCCTAAAAAGTGAAAAAGCAAGTTGTGTCTAAAGCGTCGTTATAAAATTTATTTTAAACGGAATAATCATCACCTTTCCCTCGTTGATCTTCGAAGTTATTCTATCACCAGTGAAGTTCCTGTAGAATCGCTAGGCGATCTATTGGATAGACTCAAAATGTCTGAACAACCGTCGACGTCTAGGACTGTGTCGTCCGACACAACAGCGACAGAGCCTCCTGCCGCTACTCCAACGATGTTCGCTGGTATACCATATGTCCCGGCAAATTGTCCTCAACAACAAGCCGGAGTCCCATCAGGGACGATGACATGGTTAGTTCTTGTTTCTTCATCCGGATTATCATCTGGTATTTCTTATGTTGAAACTCAACAAATTGATCCAATGTGTCTTCAAAGGCCAATTTACCCTTTAAGTACTGGATTTCCACCGTATGGAGGGCAGTATGCTCTTTCATTGTTCCCTCCTAGAGAACAACCATATGGGAGTTTACAACAAAGTTCAGGTCAAACTGGAATTACATCTACCGGTTGGGTACCAATACTGCCTCAACAACTAGGGGTTGTATATTCGATGCAACCAGTGCACCCTGTGTCGGATATTCCCACCACACCTTCTATGGTGAATGCGTCGCTAGTACAAGCGCTACCTGTTGTATGTCAACCCCAAGTTTCTCAGGTTGCAATACAACAGCCTCTTGTCTCAACGACTCAATCACAATCTCAGGGTAGTGCCTCCTTATCTGGAGCGACTCAGGCTCAAACAAGTACTGTGACTCCTCATCTTGGTCAATCATCCAGTATTGGTCAACAGCAAATGGTCCAACAACCAGAGCTGGTTCAATCTCAACAACCGCCATTCCAACAATCATATCAGGGACCTGAGCAACAAGTCTTTGTAAGTAATGGGCAACCATGCTATAATGGTTATGCCCATCAACCTTGTCAAAGTTGCCAGCATTATGCTGGTCTGCAAAGACCCATTGCTCAGGCGATACCATCTTATCCTGGATATGCTTCGCCTAACCTGAACCAACAGTTGCCCTTTGTAGCAACTCTAGAATTACCAGATCTAAACCGGCTGACGAATGATCCAATTGCTTATGCCCCTTGGTGGCCAGCGATTCCGCATAAACTTCCGTCAGATATTCCTAAATTTAATGGAAATCCGGGTGAAGATCCGTCGAATCATGTGATGACATTCCATCTATGGTGTTCATCGAACACTCTAAATGATGATTCGATAAGACTTTGCCTCTTTGAGAGGACGTTAACGGGTCCAGCGGCAAAATGGTACATTGAATTGCCTAGAGCTTCGTTCGACAACTTCAATACCTTAGCCACAACCTTTTTAACCCATTTTCAATTACCGATAAGACTATAAAAAAATTTAGCAAACACCCATTTAAGACTATAACACTGGAATAGCTGAGCCATATATTATGAAATATGAGAGCATGAGTACAATATATAAATGGAGTAGTGCACCTGGGCTTGTCTCAAGGACAAGCTGGACCAAACCCAGGTGGTAGAATAGCTGGAGAGATGGTTGTTTAGCTGCTGCTCTACTATGCTCTGCGTTGTAACTTGTCCTAGTAAATTACTGATCTCTTGACTAAGCCTCCTGGAAAGTGACCAAAAATTCTTCCCCTTTAGCTTTAGACTCCTTGGACAAAACCCAGAAAACCCAGAAGGCAATTTCTCTGATTTTGACTTTGGATTTTTGGCCTCTTGGGAGCTGCTCTCCAACTACATCTTCTGACTTTCGACCGACTGGAAAGTGCCGAAAAACTACCCAAAAAATCTGCCCTTTTAACCTTAGACTCCTTGGACAAAACCCAGAAGGGAATTTCTCTGATTTTGACTTTGGATTTTTGACCTCTTGGGAGCTGACCTCCAGTTACATTTGCTGACTTTCGGCCTGCTGGAAAGTGCCAAAAAATTCTACCCGTTTAGCCTTAGACTCATTGGACAAAACCCAGAAGGGAATTTCTCTGATTTTTACTTTGGATTTTCGGCCTCTTGGGTGGCTAAATCAACCTCTGCGTATTTCTGGCTGCCCAGAAAACACGCAGTCCCTTCCTTTGCATGGCTGGCTGAGATGTGAATTGCTGCTGCAATCTCTATGGAACAGCCTCCCTAGGGCGGGCATGGATGGTACCCCGAAGCAGAGGTTGAATCTTCCCTGCAAAAAACTCGTGGCCAAACAACTGGTAGACTCGCTAAGCAACGGAGCGTACAAGAGTGAGTTTGTTTGTCAAATATTCAGAATGAAAACAAAATGAGAGTTGATCTCTCTTTATAACTCCTTGGGCCCCCTTAGCCTCATGTGGGCCCCTCCATCCACCCATTCGATTTTCCTTCCAAGCATATCAAATGGCTAATTCAAACTCCTATGTGGGTGGCCCCCACATTCCACTAGCAACTAAATAACGTCGATTTGGCCCCTAAGTCCCTAAGTTGAAAGTGTGCGGCCCTTTTCCTTAGTAAAAAATGTGCAAAATTGTGTAGCAACACCCTATTACTAATGTGTTTGAGAAAGGACATGACAGATTTGTTTGGTCAATTTGACCAAGTTTGACCGGGATATTCAGATTGTAACATTTGTTGAATTGGACAATTTCTCCTAAGAAAAGACTGTTGGGATTTTACCAAGGTTGGGATTTCCTAGGGTAATAGTTTTTGTGTCTCTTTGCATGCTTATCCTATTGTGATCTCTATTGCTCTATTGCATTTATGGTTGAAATTTTTTGAAGTATAATTACTTAATGATCCGAAATGTGCTAAAGTAAAAAATGATATCATTAGAAGCAATTATCTATAGCAGAAAATTGTGTTTGTATTTATTGCACTTGAAAAATCAGCAGTGCCTTCCTTTTGGTTTTTACCAACTAGGAAACTAGGCCTATGCAATAACATTCCCTATCCAAAAAAAAGTCCTATTAGATGAAGGAGATGAAGGATAGAAATAATAAAAGTCAAAGGTAAGTTGAAATTCCACAAAGGTTGTTAAGAAGACAAAAAGGAGGCCAAAAAATTAGGCGAGAAACCAAGAAAAGATGTCATGAGGCAAAAAATGGGAAATAGTTAGGTTGAAATGGAGGCCAAGATGTTAAAGTGGGAAGAGGCCAAAAGAAGAGGTGCATAGTTGAAATGGAGGTTGAGAGATCAAAATTCACAAGCAGAGCACAAAGCCACCAAGCTTTTCTAAGCAAACATTTCAGGGAGGAACCAATGGTTTTGTCACTCAAAAAATGGAAAAGGGGCACGAAATTTATGCCAAGGCATTGGAGGTACCCAAAATAAGTGTTAGGATAACGCATGGAAAGCAAGCTAAAGCAGGAAGGTTTATGCTTAAGGTATAAAGGGAAGGAAGTGTCAAGAATGACACATAATAGAAGAACCAAGGACTAATGTAGGGTATGGAACACATGGACCACGAACACACTTTTGACAAGGTAAAGGCATGAAACTTCACAGGAAATGCTACAAGCACAATGGTTCACACTAATTAGGACAAAAAACATGTCATTGACAAGGCTAAGACTAACTTGGGGATGCAAAAAAGACTAAGAGGTAGGGTACACAATGGCTTTTAGTCAAAGGCTAGCTAGGGTGGGCCACGCCATGTGGGGTATGCAAGCCAATAAGCTATTGCAAGAAAGGGAAAACCAAAATGGGAAACCAAAGAGAAAGGAGAAATGAGTGGATAAAGGAAGCTTAGAAAGAAAGGGAGAATGAGTGGATGGAGGAAGCTTAGAAAAGAAAGTTATACCAGCTCTTAGGTTATCCCCAATGACAAGAGGATATACACCCTCCTATATAACCTTCTTGAACAAGGGAGGCAACATGACACAATAATGTTGTACAAGGTTCCATACTAATAGTGATAAGAGGATGTAATCCCACCTATAGAAAGGGGGCTGCTAAATTTCTCCATTTCCTATGTATAGAATAAGAAAAGAAAAAAGAATAGGGGGCAAAACGTTGTAGAAGGGGGTCTCTAAAAAAGTGAAAAAGCTACAAAGAGAGAAAATTGAGGAGAAAGAAGGAACAATCAAAGGATCAAGGCCAAGTGAGTATTATGGATTGTAGCACAAATTGTTTAAAAAATCAAGATAAAGGAAAAGAGACTCCACCAATATGGGTAGGAGTAGGCATAACAATTGTTTAGGTAACAATGATGCTATTATAAAGAGGGGAAGGCCATAAGAAATGTGATGCACCCTAGGGAAGTGGAGAGAGACAAGGTCCCCAAATGAAAAGGAGCAAGAAGGCGTCTTGCACAAGAGAATACAATATGGACTTGAGAAACAATCCACAAAACTTAAAAGAGATACTAAATGTTCACCAATGGAGATGGCCTTGTTGGGAGACAAGGGGAACCAATTATTGAAAATGGAGGGTTAAGAAACTATTAAGAGAATGCGAGAGAGGGGGATGGGGAGGAGACTTCTCCCACAAATAGAAAAGAAAAAAGGGGGGAGGGATTCTACCTAAACAACAATGAATGCAACCCATAAATAGTGGGTTTAAATGACAATGAACCACTTAAATAATTAACTATCTCAACACTCTAATGTGGGGCCATAGCGAAGTAGTAAAAAATGTAACAAATAGTTCAATAGTCATACTAGTTGTCACACTCTCAAGGAAGTAGATGTCTCAAAATCTAGCTTGAGCTAGATAAGGTCCAGGGCTAATATTGGGAAAATGCAATGATAAGCCATGTTACCGCTCAAACTAGTAGGGGACCTAAGGGGAATCCCTAAAGGGAAAGTTCTAGGCCAAGGGCAACAAATGGAGACTTAGCCCACTTTCACCTCAGCTAAGGCTCCCTTCTATTTACGGACTTTCACCGATGGAAGGAGACCCAATCTGTATTGGAGTCACAAATGAATGATAAGTTAATGGATATGAATGACCGAAAGTAACCCTTTCCTAGAAAGGTTTGAAAGATGGAGATTGCTTTCTCACTAAGCCATGGGCCTCCACAACAGAAGATTGCACTCCATGGATCCCCACAGCCATTCAAAGATTGTTTGTGGTTCACTTATTGGACGAGGAGGATGCACTTGATCCATCATGCGCAGCCGACTCTAGATCTACACCATACACTTGGCAGATGATCCAAGACTTCCATGATAATGTGGCATCACCTACAAGCATCTTCAATTTGTTTGGAGACCCATGAGGACACTTACGTGCCCCCAAATATCATTGAGCACCACAGGTTATTACAAGGGGCCACCCCCTTGCCCACTTCTTTTGAAGGTCATTCTCTTCATTATGGCACCCATGGACCTCATTAGGCCTCTTAGAGGGCCCTATGACATGCATAGATTATTATTTCACATCTTGAGAGGCTTATCTTTTCATTTATGAGCTAGTTTGGTGGGTTTGTCACCAAAAGTTGTATTATTGGCACATTATTTTATTTTTGGGGCTTATGTAGACCAAGGACGCTAATTCAAACTCCTAAGATGTGTATAAATACAAGTGAGGTGAGATCATTTCTCATCATCACTTTGGATTAGATCTCTCCCTTCTTTAGAGAATTTCGCACTTTTTTCAGGAGGATGAATTGGAGCTTTTATGGATGAATTTTGATGTATGGTTGTTGGTCTGTCTTCTCTTGGAGATTCTCTATTTTCATTTGTGAATGATTGGATATACTCTACTGCATGTAAGTACGAAATTTTGATGTTATTCTTGTTACTTTTTTCATATATGTTGGATTGGGATTTTCGTTGTTTTAGGGCTAATTGTTGCATGCAGTCATTGCTTAATATTGTGGAATATGTCTCTATTATAATGTTCTCTACATGTATGGGCCATGTAGTGTGAGAAAAATCTCCTAGGGGTAAACTTTGACCTTGATAAGCCATTCCTCTTGTGCATTTGAAGTATAAAAGCTGCAACATTGCTTTCACTTGACCTAGATGGTTTGTGAAGTAATTTTCTGGCTTCCTTGACTGGGAACCAAGAAATCTTACACATAATCAACATAGACTCCATTCTCCCGAGGATTAAGGCACTGATCTACCAAGGGTGGTCACCAAAACTCTTGTCCTTTCACCTTCTCCCAAGTCTAGCCACATTGGGGTGCCTAGGGAATCAATTTCCCGACAAGCTAGCCACTGAAAAAGAATTGATCTCCTAGGGTCTCCTGCATTGGCCTTTCCTCTAGCCCTCCTCCAAATTTGAAGACATTTCGACAATGGAATTAGGAGAAAAGGCAAGCCCTATATCTGAGACCAAAGCTTTCCCCTACCATCCCCAAGGCTATTGCCTCATAGGGTCAAAGCAACATCATTGAGTGAAAATACTTTCTTTGATCCTTTCCTCAGCTTGTCTAGGGTAAGAATATCATTGGTTGCTACATACTTTCCTCATGCCCTAGACCGAGTCCACATGGCCTCGTGTGGTCCCACTCCTTTGAAAGATCATTCTTCAAGAACCATCCGAGATACCAATTCTAACAAGGCTTTTAAGGATTAGGGAATTCCTTCGCAAGTCTTATACCATAAACTTGACCCTCAAATCCTCTCTTCCTTTCCCTAGAATACATAGTACGTTGCTTAGAAAGCAAGCAAGCTCCATCCTTCAAACTCTTTTGGGAAAGGGTTTATTTGGGTCACTCATATCCATTGACTTATCATTCATCGGTAACCCTGTACATACCAGGTCTCCTCCCATCGGTGAAATTCCGTAAATAGAAGGAAGCCTTAGCAGAGGTGACAGTGAGCTAAGTCTCCATTTGTTGCCCTTGGCCTAGCATTTGCCCTTTAGGGATCCCCCCTAGGTCCCTTGCTAGTTTGAGTGGTAACAAGCCCAAAAGAGAAGATTTAATAATCTATGTAGTCGGAGTTGTATTTGATATGCATTTCATTTCATGCTTTACATGTTTTTAGGTAAACTCCTTAACAGTCATTGAAAAATCCAAAAGAATGTTAGGATATTCCAACACATAGGAAATAGTTAAGTATAACTTGGTCTAGTGTAGAGTTAGGTAAAGTGTGTTTCTTTACTATGTACTTTTGTAACTTACAATCTGACAGTCACGATATGTAGTGATCTGACGGTTCATTCTCTCCTCGGTATTATTAACACTTGATCCGTGGCTTAACACCTGATTGGTCCATGATCTCTATTTAAAGAGCATGGAGGGTCATTTGTAGGGTAACCATTCATGAGAGAAACTTATGTAAATTTTCATTCTTTTATTAATAAATTGCCTGAAGTGGCCGCGTTGGCTCAGGCTGTGGTTTGTTTCCTTCTTTGAGGGTTTTAAGCACGTCAACAACACTGGTGTATTGATCTGTGATCTGTTTATGAGCGGTGTCCTTTGGTGTTCTGTTTGAGGAACTTACCCTATAAATTACTACATGGTATCAGAGCCAAGTTGAGGGCCGCATCCGTTGGTGATCTAAATCTGAAGTCGGTAGAACTGCATCCGACTGCCATTTCCTAGATCTATTGTTTCTGACTACTTTCGGGCCGAGAGGACTACTCTATTGTGTTAGGAGCATCTGTTCCAGTGAGGAACCCCTTTCATTTCACGCAAAAAGGTTTTTGGTAGCCCTAGCTACATCATTTTTAAGATCTGGAGGTATACAACATTTATTTGTTGTTTTTCGTTATTTTCTCTCTGTTTATTTTGGTTTATTTAGCTCTTTGTTTTTTTATTACCGTATCTATACCTTTCATTTCTACGTATGCTCTTTGCCCCGCGACTCTATGCGATCTGGGCAAATCAGAAACAGAAAGGAAAGATTTTTCTCATGCGTATGCTCTTTTCCGCCACGCCTTAGTGTGATCTCGGAAAATCAGAAATATTAAGGAAAATATTTAGTTTCCGGCTAAAGCTAACTTCAAGCCGTAAGGTTTGTTTTTTTTTGTATGTTCTTATTGGGTTTTGTGTTTTTTGTTTTGTAGGCAAAAAATAGCTTTCTCAAGTAAGCATGCACCCAAAAGCTTCAGTGACTTACAAAAAAAAAAAAAACTCTTCCTATTTTCCAAAAATTACTAACCTTTTAATCTAGCTCACTTGGTCCAAAGCTATTTTATGAGAATAGAGGTCTTGAGTTCAAGTCTTTCTTTTTGTTGAGCTAATTAGATTAAGTTTGGAAAGGGGGCGGATTTTTTCTTTAAATATAACATTATCATTCATTTCCGCACATTCCCGCACTTCGTCGGCATCTTCAACAACTTTTCTTCAAAAAGCCATAACTTCTTCATCTGGAAGCCGTTTTCAGAGCCGTTTTTTTTTAATCAGCCTATTTTTTCAAGATCTTTCCATTGGAACACTTATTTTCAACATCTACAACTTCAATTTCAGTTAAAATGGAAAGTCCGTGCCAAGTTATTCTTGACAGCACCAACTACTTCCAATGGTGGTCCTACATTGTGGATTTACTTAGAAGTAAAGGTCTTTACGGAATAGCCTCAGGCCAAGAAACCAGACCGAAAGATGAGAATAAGGCAGCCAAATGGAAAAATAGGCAAGATCAAGCACATGGGTTGATAGGGATGTCTATTTCTCCAGACCTTAGATTCCATATCGCAGAACTTGATACTCCTAATGAAGCAATGAAACATATCACTAAAGTTTTTGGAATTAAAAATGAGCTTAGAGCCCATCAACTCGAAAATGAGTTGCTTACGTTGGACCCTGTTGACCACTACCGGTCAACTACCCATGCAGTACACCCCCCTTTCTTTGCAAAAAGGGGCAGCATCTGATCAACATCGTCCGTGCCATCCTCCAGTCATCAGCAGCTTAATCTTTTTTGTAAACCCAGTCTACATGTATGAATTGTAAATAATCTTAGCAGATATGTGTCATTTATTGCCTAGGTGGACCTAACTTTCTAATGATAATCTGTGTCCCGGAAGGTTTTTCGTCTCACCGATCCATGATCGGCAGAGTTTTCCTTCAAACCTGACCCCAAAGCCGGGATGGATTTTGTCATTAGAACTTTAGGAGAATCCTAGTGTGTTGATCTGCTAGATTATAGTTGTGTCGCAGAACTGGGTGATTTGCGAGGGTCTGTATTAAGTGGGTTTGTCCCCTTAAGATGTAAATTTGTAAAAGTCATCATGAAATGTGTCTTGAGGGTCGAAAAATGTTTTAAATCCCCTCATGAGTCCTAAGTCCTAGGTCCTAGGTGATGTTTCCGAAGGCTTAGTTCGATGATCCATTTTAAAATGAATTAAAAAATTAAAAAATTAATAAAAACAATAAAATAATAAAATTAATAAAATAATTAAAAATTAAAAAATTAAAATAAATAAAAAATAATAAAAAAAGAAGAAGCAAAAACCCTAACTAATAAAATAATAATATTTTAAGTGAATGCATGCAAAATATTATTTTTTAATAAATCGACGGATGAGATCAAGAGATGTCTTGATCCTCATCAACGGTCGAGATCATTTCAACATGGATCACTCGAACTAGCCGTTGGGATCATTTCCTTTAAGTAGGGTGCTAGGGGTCATTTTCAGATCATCGGATCTGTGAGTCTAAGACTGAAGAAGCTCTCTTGTAAATCTGTTTCTGGTTAATAAAAGAAGACTTTGGGGTCCATATCTTGCTGGTGTTACTCTCTTGAAATGCTGTGAGACTGTTTTAGTTTCTGCATATTTTATTTTCAGCCATTAATAATAGCTTTTTGTAGAGTATTGTGAGCACAGGTATCTTGTTCACTTGCTAAGGTTTGAGTGTTGTTAGGGTTTCTGAAGTAATGGCAGGTATCTCCATTACTTTTTGAGATCTAGCAGCATTTTTTCCCTCTTTATTGACGGTTTTTTTGAGCTGTGCAGAAAACATCATTGAAGGAAATTTTGTGGGCGTTCGGGGAAGTTCTCGACTGAACCAGCCAACTCCCGCAAGCATTTTTTGCTGAGCCCAGTTGGATTTGATCCTGGGTCTATCATTCAGTTTATTTTGTTTATTTGCATGAGAGATTTTCTGAAGTTCTTCACAGTGAAAACCTTAAATTTTTATTCTTAAAATATTTTCTGTGCTTATTGATGAATCTGGCTGTTAAGGGGCCAAATTTGTAAATTAATCAGCTGTCTTAGGGTTTCAAATTTTTCTGATCTAGGGTTTCAAATTTATTTTTTGCAATTTTCATTAGGGTTTAGGTTTTTTTTGGGTTAATCTCTGGCATATACTGTTTTAAGTTTTCTTTTCTTTCGCAGGTATAGGATCGCATTTTCTCCCACAGTGTTTTACGCATCTGCAAATCATAGTCCAACATTTCCAAATGATCAAGGGTGCTACGAGCCTGGCATAAGAAGATTTTTCAATAACTTTTCTCTCAGGGGTGCATGAAATGGTTTCTTCAAAGACCTGCGTACTTCATCAAACAACACTCTGCTATTGATCTTGATTCGATTTATTGCATGGTCAAGTCGTAGTTTCTGTAGGGTTCACGCATCAGTTCCAGATATATCAAAACAAGGGTCAAGATCTTCTCCGGTCACTGAAATCTCCGCTGCCCTGTGGACGCAAATCGTGGTCCCAAAACGCAGTCTGGAAAATCGCTTTACCAATCCCTGCCATTGACTGCTGCGTGCAGCCTCCATCTGCATTTCTTTCCCACTCAGTTTTTGCCAAAGTGCATGATCCCCCTGCATGCTATCGATTTGTCATTCCGCAGCTGTTCTCACCGCCTCACATCGACCTCTTCCTCCCTTTCATACTGACGGCAGACTTACACTCCCACGCCGTCACCTGCAGAAGTCTCGATTTATCATTTACGAGCCCAGGTTTATTCAGCAAAATTTTTAGCGAGATTGTCGTTTTCGATCCTGTTTGTCACGTTGCTGAGGGTTGATCTCGTGTCGGCATTCTTCCTTGATCATATGCGATTCGGATTTGTGCTACCAGTAAATTGAAAAAAAGCATCAGCTATCATTTTGCTTGCCCATGAGCCATTCCTCTCAATCGGACGCCAGAAGGAGGGCCGATCCACAAACGTTGCCGTCACCTGTAAATCACTACGCCGCAAGGATCGTTTCATTTCCACCGGGTGCATTCATGAGTTTGGCATAACCTCAGGTAAGATTTTCAGGTATCTGCGTTAGATCAATTTCCCTGTCGCTGGTTTATGTTTCAGTCTTTTTCAGGGTCACGGTTTCCTGAGTATATCGCACTGTTTTTTTTTTTGCTTTGCAGCGTTTTATTATGATCACTGTAGGTTATACGTATTTCCGTTGTTAATTTTTGAGCTTAGGCAATTTCTTTTTGTTTTTAGATTTTAATTTCTAGCTTTATATTGTTTAACGTAAGTTTTTGTTTATTTCAGTTTTATAAAGCATTAAAAATAAAAAACCAAAAAAAAAAAAACCAAAATATACGATTTGGGCTTTTACATTCTATGATTTAGGTTATATGTATACAATTTAGATTTAGATTTTTATTAGGTTTAAATTTTTGTTTTATTATGGTTTTAAAAATAAATAAAAAATATATAAAAAATAAAAATATAAAAAAGGATTTATTTAAATTTTTTAGGCTTAGTTTTATTTTTAGTTTTAGATTAATTTTTTTTTTTAATTTCATTTAAAAAAATATATATATATATATATATATATATATATATATATATATATATATATATATATATATATATATATATATATATATAAATTTCGTGGAAAATTATTTTGCCCGATTCAGTGGTTTTCATGTTATTATCTTTCATGCTGAGATCTAAAATTTTCAAGTCGAGATGCGAAATATGATATCTGGTTAATGGTTTATGACTTGTGGTGATTTTAAGCATTTATCTTCTCAAAATTTTCAGTTGCCAGATATCGTTTTGGTCATGTGATTTAGCTGATGACAAATGATTGCTGGTCACGGTTTATTTTTCTATATCATTTAACAAGTAATCATTTTAATAACAATCTTTTAAGGCACTGGTCTGCTACATTAATCAAATCCATCGAGTGCTTTTTTATATCGTATCTCGTGTCTCCCAACCAACTGGTCGACAGTTGGTCTTCATCATTTCACAGGGACTACCCCCCTTAGCTGCGGGAGACAGGCTTAAACGGAGGGATCGGGGATCAGAGTGACAGCCCCCGGTCTGAGCGTTGTCGTGCCAATCCGCGCGACAACAAACCCCATTAATTTTTCTTCCATTGAATATTTTATATCCAAGTTCAAGACCCTTAGACTTCTTTTGGAAGGTGTTAAGGTTAAGAAAGAAGATGGTAACTTTATCTATTCCATTCTTACTAAGTTGGGACCAGCCTACTCTGTGTTTGTTTCCACCTTTCATTCTACAAGAGCAGCCTTCATTTCTCAAGGACAATACTACAAGTCCCCTTCCTTTGATGCCTTTTGTGATTCTTTAATAAGAGAACAAGAAAAACTCTTACGCCTTGGTCTTCTTAATCTTGGAAACTCTTCTAAGAAAGCCTTAGCCGCCCAGCAACAACCATATTCAGAGAATCCTAAGAAGCCGTATCCTAAAAATAATGGCCCTAAACCAAACAAGGGTCCTAAGCAATTTCAGCCTCAAAATGAAAAATCATTTCAACAAAATGATAAGGCAAATAAAAACAAAGGGAAGAACACTGATAGACATTGCCACTTTTGTAATCGATATGGCCACTTAGAATCCAAATGCTTTAAGAAGATTGAAGCCTTGGAAGCAGCAATGAAGAAGCATAACATCCATTTGGAGCACTCTTCAACTTCAACTTCATCTTCAATAATAACACTTTCTGCATGTGGTTGTCAATCATCTCGGTCTAGATATGCACTAAATGTATCTTCTTCTTCTAATTCTCAAGAGTGGCTCATTGATTCTGGAGCTTCTTATCACATGGCCAAAAACAAAGCCATGTTTTCTTCTTTAAATGATTGTAACACCAAAAATATATATGTTGGTGATGATAGATCTCTTAGTGTTGTAAGGACTGGAACTGTTCATATAGACAATACTCAATTTAATGATGCTTTATGTGTTCCAACCTTATCCTGCAACCTTCTATCTATATATCAGATAACTCGTTCAGGTGAAGGTAAAATCGTTGAATTCTCACCTCACAATGTTGTAATTAAGGACCTAAGAGATCCTAGACAGATTTTAGCTATTGGCATTGCTAATGATTCTTCAAGGTTTTATAAGTTTAACAACTTTGGGTCATCAAATCTTCCGTCGATGTTTGTTGCTCATAATGATGAAGTGAGCAAACTTTTGCATGAGCGATTTGGTCACTTAAACTATCGCTCCCTTCAGAATCTATGTAAAGAAAATATGGTGACAGGTCTTCCAATGGTATCTTGCAAAGATGGTGTTTGTTCCAGATGTGTACTCGGAAAACATCATCGGGATAGTTTTGAAAAGCGTGCCTCTTAGCACGCCTCAACCCCTTTACAACTTGTGCATAGTGATTTATGTGGTCCACTTCCAGTTGTTTTATTCTCTGGCTACAAGTATTTCTTAACTTTCATTGATGATTTCTCCAAACACACTTGGGTATACTTCTTAAAACTCAAGAGTGAAGTATTTAACATGTTCTTGGCCTTTAAGGCCTTTGTTGAAAAACAATATGGACATCAAATTCTTAATCTAAGACCTGATAATGGCGGAGAATATGTTAACAACAAATTCATCAACTTTTGCACTGAGAATGGAATTCAAATGCAACATATTGTTCCATATACTCCACAACAAAATGGTGTAGCTGAAAGGAAGAATCGCACCTTAAAGGAAATGGCTAATTGTATGCTTCAATCTAAAGGACTTAGTCTTAATTTTTGGGTAGATGCAATTAACTGTGCAAATTACATAATAAATTGCACTCCTACTAAGGTTTTAAAGAATATCACTCCAAAAGAAGCATGGAGCTCAATTAAACCAGTGTAAGTCACTTTCGTGTTTTTGGATGTGAAGCATGGGCCCATATTCCAGATGAGAAACATAAAGCTTTAGAACCTAAGAGTGAAAAATATATTTTTGTTGGATATTCTAAAGATGTCAAAGGATATAGACTTATTCCACTTAAGTCCAAAAATGTTATCATTAGAAGAGATGTAAAGTTTGCTGAAAATATATAGGCCTACGAGCCTAGTTCGCTGGATGTGCCACCTCTCTCTGTCTCTTCTACTTTTGAAAATATTTCTTCTTCAGATGATGAAAGCGAGGATGACAATCCTCCCCCACCTTCTCAGGATCCTCCTTCAGCTCCTCAGCTTCCAAAATGGGTCTGTGCTACTCGGGATGCAACAGGCGCTCTTGTCGGTGATCCAACAGATCATCGACATACATGTCCTTAGTTCAATAGAACCTCTTCTTTACTGGCTCAAGCTTCAGCGAATTATGATCCTGACACCTTTGCAGAAGCTTTAGGCCATCCAGATTGGGACGTAGCTATGAATGAAGAATATCATTCATTATTGGCAAATGATACATGGGATCTTGTTCCTCTATCAAAGGGACGAAAACTTGTTAGATGCAAATGGGTTTACAGAACCAAGTATGGACCAGATGGAAAAGTTGATAAACATAAAACTTGTCTTGTTGCTAAGGGTTTTTCACAAGTTGAAGGCATTGACTATACTGAAATCTTCTCCCTTGTTGCCAAAATGAACTCTATCCACCTTGTTCTTTCCCTTGCTGCCTCTTTCAAATGGGAAGTCCATCAGATGGATGTTAAATCTGCCTTCTTGCATGGGGACTTGCATGAAGAAATCTATATGGAACAACCCACTGGCTTTATAAAAAAAAACTCCAGCCTTGTATGATGGCTTAAGAAATCCCTTTATGGTCTCAAGCAAGCTCCTCGGGCTTGGTATGCCAAAATGGATAGCTTTCTTTTAGAAACTGGCTTTTCTAGGTGTCATTCTGACAATACTGTCTACACCAAGAAAGTGGGCAAGTCTCTTATCATTCTTGTTCTTTATGTTGATGATCTTATCATTATTGGTAGTGATCCCAACCCTATAAACCATGTGAAGTCCAGCCTTAAAAAGAAGTTTGAAATGAAAGACTTGGGACACTTGCATTATTTTCTTGGTCTTCAAGTCTTGCAATCCAAGGAAGGTATTTCCCTTTCCCAGTCCAAGTATGCATGTGATCTTCTACGCCATTTTCACATGGAAGACTGTAAGCCAGCCCCTTCTCCCTTTCAGTCTGGAGCCAAACTTTCAGTCACTTGTACTTCCCCTGAAGTTGATGCTACCTTATACCGTCAACTTGTAGGAAAAATTTTGTATCTGACCCATACTCGTCCTGACCTTTCCTTTGTTGTTGGCCTTATTGCTCAGTTTATGCAAAACCCACATGAAAGTCATTGGAAAGTAGCTAAAAGAATAATTCATTATGTTCGAGGTACAGTTCAGTTTGGGATTCATTACAGTGCAAAAGCATCTCCTCTATTGGTTGGTTTCACTGATTCTAATTGGGCTGGTGACCCTGATGATCAGAGGTCTACTACAGGTTATGTGTTCACTCTTGGTTCAGGACCTATTACATGGGCTTGCAAGAAACAAAGTTCCATTTCTCTTTCTTCAGCAGAAGCAGAGTATCGTGGTGCTGTAGAAGCTAGTAAGGAAGCCATGTGGCTTTGTCAGATCCTGTCAGAGTTTGGCTTTTAGCAGCAACATCCGACTACACTTTGATGTGATAATCAAAGTGCCATTCAACTATGCAAATATCCAGTCCAACATCAGTGCAACAAACACATTGAACTGCACATGCACTTCATCAGAAAGCTCATTCATGACCATGTTCTTGAAGTGCAATATTGTTCAACAGATGATCAAGTTGCAGACATCTTTACAAAGGCTGTCACAGAGGCGAAGTTTACTAAACTTTGATTTATGGTTGGAGTTTAGGAAGTTTTCACTAAGGGGGGATAGGCTCTAATGCCTCCTTCCTTCTCCTATTGTGTCATATTTGTACATCCTTCAATCCTATCCCAAGTTGTTCTTAAGGGGGGATGTTAGGATATTCTGACACATAGGAAATAGTTAAGTATAACTTGGTCTAGTGTAGAGTTAGGTAAAGTGTGTTTCTTTACTATGTACTTTTGTAATTTACAATCTGATGGTCACGATATGTAGTGATCCGACGGTTCATTCTCTCCTCAGTATTACCGACACTTGATCCATGGCTTAACACCCGATTGGTCCATAATCTCTATTTAAAGAGCATGGAGGGTCATTTGTAGGGTAACCGTTCATGAGAGAAGCTTATGTAAATTTTCATTCTTTTATTAATAAATTGCCTGAAGTGGTCGCGTTGGCTCAGGCCATGGACTATTTCCCTCTTTGAGGGTTTTAACCACATCAACAATACTAGTGTATTGATGTGATCTATTTGTGAGCGGTGTCCTTTGGTGTTCTGTCTAAGGAACTTACCCTATAAATTCCTACAAAGAAAAATTGAATTGGTTTCTTAGGACATTGTCTTAGTTGAGATTATTAGATATATTATTTCCTACAAGGTTATTGACCTCTCTTTACAAGATACAAATAATTAAGTTATGAAAATGAGTAAGGCAAAGAGAAGTTTTTGCAAGTTTAATGAGGATCTAATTTATAGCAATAACAAATAATCCAAATAGTAGGCATGCAAATAAAGCTCGATTCAAATGATTTAAACTTCAAGCAACATGTAGACAAACATAGAAATGACTTACACTTGCACCTTAAAAATAATACATGAGGAAGTGGGATATATGATTTGACTAAAAACAATCCAAAAATAGTAATTGTGATCCAAAATCAAATGATTTTGTGTGGGGATTCATGAGGGAGCATATAGGTTTTGTTATTTTTTGTTTAGAAAACTCTATTTGGTACCTAATTCAAATCTCTAACATCTAGATATTCAATTTGAGAAAATAAATTTTAGTTTGAATATTATGGAGTTTGACAAAAACCAACCATGATTAATGAGAGAAGCATGTATAATAAATCTTTCATTAATACAGAAGACTCAAAGCCTTTGAGTCCAAATGACTTGAATGATTGGAATAAATTTGGCACAATTTAATGAAAAAGGAAAAGAAAAAAAAAAGTTGTGCAGCTAAAACAAGAAGTACAGTTATTTAAGAAAAGCTGCAATGCATAAGATTAAGCTAGACTCAAGTCGATTGGACTCCAAATAAGTGAGGTTATCATGTGCATTACAACTCATCCTCCTTCACAAAAAATATACGGAGCAGAGGACAAAGAGACATACTCAAGATTGGGTTGTGCGCCCTCTTGAAAAACAAACTAATATTGCATCCTTTCTATAGATTTGAGAACAAGATTATCATTAACATCGTTGATTATAGGAGAAAACACTAATGGTTTGGCTATTCACAAGACTCCAAGCAACACTTATGGGGGGATTTCAATTTACCTTGTAATAGAAGCTATGACCAATTCTCTCGTGCTTCAAAAAAAACTTCCATCTCCAATTGAATTGGGTTGATAACCATGTAGAGTATGCATTATGAAGGCTCAAGCTAGATTTATGGACCTCATTTGAAAACTTTTGAAATTGTCTTCTAGCGTAACATGATTGGATAGGTATTTCCCTATTTTTCTTAAGATGGGCATGAGTATGGCCAGAAACAATCTCTATGATCAAGTTATTATGAAAATGCTTTATTATGGTTTCCAAATTCATTTAAGCTTTGCTTTAAAAATACAAAATCAAATTATGTTATTAAACTAGTTTTGTGAAATCAATAAAATACAAAGTTGAAATATGAGATCCAAATGAATCAGGTAGAATTTGATATTTGTAGTTCATCTCTATGAATCTTACAATAAGATAACACTCATGAAAATAGTAAATACTCCAAAATTACCCCATAAGAATAAAATGAAATCCTCTTGAAAACTTAGATAATTATTAATAAACACTATTTTGATAATACTTAAAAACATGAAGATGAAGCTCCGGTCTGAACTGTTGTGGGAGCACAGCTAGGGTTTGCAACAAGCCCGACTGCAGAACAGCAGTTGCACACTGCCATGTCCTCTGTTGCATTGTCATCATCACCGTCACGGTCGGCTGGGTTCCCCCTTCGATTTCGCTATCATCGGTTTGTCTCTTTCGCTGTCCTCGGGATTGACTACAGCATGTCGGACATGGACAAGGATGTGGTCTATTGCTCGATAGACCCTAATCCCTACGAGCGCATCTGGACGAGCCCTAATGATTTGCCAGACGTAACAGTTGCTCGGTCCTTGGGAACGCCATATCCGTTGTACACTGACTTTCCACTGGCCCGTTCTTGTCCCGACCCTTCTGTGCCTAGTTTGTCATTCGCTACACTCTCTATTGCCTCTCCGAGCCTTGACTGCCCCCCCTCTCTCTGGCTACGCTTCACCTTCTTGCCACTTGCATCCCACCCTCCCCCTCATATGACTCTCTGGCACTGGTTTCATCGCCACATCTGCCCTCCTCTGCACTTCCCACCTTGGTAGGGTTTGTTCCTGCAGTGGATTTATCTCCTCTCCAGCCAGATTCCCTCCCTTTCCCTCACATCACGGCGAAGCCCGGCCCATCTACCTCCCCTTCTAGATGCTTTGACTCGCCGGCGGTAAACCCTCGCACCAGTAACCCTTTATCTCAGCAAGAGAACCAAGGTATTCAGGATCCCCTTCAAGATCACCCAACAACGCCTCACTCTGGTAAGGTCAAAAAATTGAAGTGTGTGAAAGCCTCCTAAAAGGATCTGTCTCTCAGTTTTGGGGAGGGGGTGCAAATGGGGGAAGTTGTGGATACGACAAACAAGGTATTAGTGGGCAGAGTCAGAGGTAGAGCATATTCAGTTGCTCATCTGCGCCTCTGGGTCATGGAAATTTGGGGGAATATCTTCAAAGAGCTCCCAACAGTTACTACCCTAGCTCGGGGACAGTTCGCACTCAGCTTTCAAAGGGAGAAATATACCTCTTAGGCACTCTCGCAGTATTGGCATATCGAGATGGCTCTTGTATTGCCCAAGATATGGAACCCATTATTCGATCCTAAGTGGGAACAATTAGGCGCAAGACCGCTTTGGGATAGGATGCCTAGGCTACCCCTCCACTTCTGGTCTGAGGATATCTTCACTGGCATTGGTAATGTGCTTGGCACCTTTCTGGACTACGACAAGTATTACGCTACTTCAGGGAATAAATCAATGGCTCGCATTTTGGTATACTTGGATACAAAAGAGGGTTTGGAGGAGAAGATTACATTGCATTGGAGAAGATTCACGCGTATACAAATTCCAGACTACGAGGGGGTGCCTTTCAGATGCAGAGGTGTCATAAGGTTGGTCATCTCTATAAAGAATGCCCTCTGGTTTGCTCTGTCGTCTCCCCCTCCAAAGTCATGGATGAAGTTGTTCCTACTGCACCCTCATCTGTTGAAGGCCAAACACCTCGGTCACAGGGTCCTAAGACAACAGAGTGCAGATCAACTCAGGTGCCACCTTCGGCCTCTCCCTGTCCTCTCTCCCTGCCTATAACAAGATCCAGGGTGGCTGTTGTGGTTGCTCACTCATCGGGTACTCCTCCTCCCCTCTGCTTTGTATATGCTATATCTTTAACTTGTTCTGCACAACACTTACATGTTGCATATGCATCCATACCTGGAATATCTTCATCTGCTATTACTTGTCCTTTGGAATTCCACCATCCATCTATCTCGACCATTCCACCATCTATTCCTGGGTTGACTCTCACATCCTCACCCTCGGATCTTTCAACCACCTCTGGACATTCTCACTCATACAATCTTCGATCCTGAGTTTCACACCCTCCTGAGCATGCCGGGATCGGGTTGATCTCCCCTCCTAAATTTTCCAAGAGCACCAAGGGCCGACACTCTTTCATTTCAAAAGCTATCATACAGGTTGGGGTGGAAGTGGCTCATGGTAGACAATCCACACTTGACATGGTTCTTAGAGCATTGAACACCCTCCCACGGTCCCCCCCATGAAGTGGATCTCCTTTAATTGCAGAGGGTTGGCTAGCCCTCCTTAAAAACTAGCCCTCAGAAGACTATTAGACTCTGAGCCTATCAATATCATTTTCCTACAAGAAATCCTTGGTTTGGCTGATCAGGTTATCCCTAGCCCGCAATCTCTGAAAACAAGCTAGACTTTCCATACACTCGATGTCATTGTTAGATCTGAGGACATTGCCCCGGGCATTAATCCTCGCACCATCAAAATTAGTGCTACTTGGGGAGGGGATTGGTTTCATTGGTATGGATATTTTCTCCGTGGAGCTAGGAATGGACTTTAGAATTATCAATGTATATTCCCCCTGTCATAATAGAGCTGAGTTTTGGCACCATCTCCTCAACTTATCTCTAGCTAACTACGACAATCTTATTCTGGGTGGGGACCTGAATTTCTCTATTGGATATGGGGAATCTTGGGAAAGCAGTGCCCAACTGGATCCTTTATCGGACACTATGGAATACCTTCTGGAGCAACAACATTTGATTGATATACTCATGCATAAATCACAACCTACCTGGCGCAATAGAAGAACTAGAGAAGAAACTCTGGCCAGGCATTTGGATCGCTTCCTCATCAAGGAACATCTAGTAAGATCCCTGTCTAATTATAGATAGTGGGTAGGATCTGGTGGCATATCTGATCACTCACCTATTTTCTTGGAGCTGTCGGGCCCCTTCCGGAAGCCTAGGGCACCTTTTAAATTCAATTCTACTTGGCTGAAGGACCCCAATTACATCATTTTGGTCAATGATTACTTCCATACTCACCCACCTGCTCAAGGGAGAACCATTGCAGAAGGTTTTTGTCACAATCTCCTAGAGATAAAGAGCTTCTCTATCAAATGGGCTAAGGACAAGCGAGACCAGGATGATTAGACTCTCAGCAACATTGAGACCAAGTTGGTTGATCTCTTGGACGAGCAAGGTCAAGGGTTTACATCTGATGAGGCAAAAACAATACTCGTTGATTTGGAGACTCAGAGATCCAAGATCCTCAAAGATCGGGAGGAAAATTGGCGCCTTAGGAGTGGGGCTATTTGGTTACAGGATGGAGATGATAATACGAAATTTTTTCATAATTATGCGAAGGGGAGAAGGGCCAGCAACCCTATTTGGAAAATGCCAACTGAGGATGGCCATTTTGCCAAATCTTTTCATTAATTAGCACACTTGGGAAATTCACATTTTCAGAAACTATTCAAGGCCCCCCTGGAGACACACTTGCCGAAATTGTTCGAATTGCTAGGATCTTCCCTCGGTTTGTTGACCCAAATGAGGCAGTGGAGCTCACAAAACCTGTTACTATGGGAGAATTGGAAAGTACGCTAAAATGGTTCAAAAAAGAAAAAAGCCCGGGACTAGATGGTTGGCTTGTTGAATTTTACTTGGCCTTTTTTTGATACCACTAGACAGGATCTGCTTACAATGGTGGAGGATTGTAGGTTATTTGGGCACATGTACGAGGCTATTAACTCCACCTTCATCGCACTCATTCCCAAAGTGGACTCTCCACTCTCATTCAATGATTTTAGACCTATATCTCTTTTGCAATTGCCTCTACAATATCATTGCCAAGATTATAGCAAATCGCCTTAAGCCTATTTTATCTAGTCATATTTCGCCTAAACAATTTGCATTTTTGCATAACCGACAAATTCATGAGGCTATTGGCACCACATAGGAGGCCCTCCATTCCATTAAGATTAAGCAGCTCAAAGGAGCCATCCCCAAAAGCGATCTTTCCAAAGCATTTGATCGGGTTAGATAGCTTTACTTAAGAATGCTACTAACCCATTTAGGCTTCCCTCTCCCTTTCATCAAATGAATCATGTGTTGCATCACTACCCTCTCATTCAATGTCCTGATCAATAGTTTTGCCTCCAACTTTTTTCATGCAGAACGAGGCCTCAGACAAGGTTGCCCTCTTTCCCTGCTCCTCTTCCTCCTTGTCATGGAAGGACTCAACAGATTGATAACCCTGGCTAAAAGAGAGAGGCAATTTCAGGGTCTCAAAATTACTGATCAATGCATTCTTACTTACCTCCTTTTTGTTGATGACGTGCTTATATTCCTCAATGGAGGCATTTGGTATACCACTGTATTCTATGACATATTGTTGTTTTTTTCATCAGTCATTGGTATGGAACCTAACAGATTGAAATCCACTATCACTCTCTCATCCTGCACTCCACAGGAAGCTCGGATTGCACTAGATAAATTTCCTTTTCAAAGCCTTCTTTTGGAAGATGGACTCAAATATCTTTGGTTCTGAATCAAACCCCATTGTTACAAAATTTCAAACTGGATATGGCTTGTGGCCAAGGTTGAAAAGAAATTACAGAACTAGAACCACAAGGTTTTATCCAGAGCAGGCCAATTAGTTCTTATTAAATCGGTCTTGGAGGCTACTTCAGTCTATTGGATATCTTTGGCATGGATTCCCAAAGGAATTCTTTCTCGGATACAAAAAATCTGTTGCAAATTCCTTTGGAATGGATACAAGGAAGGGAAACCATTTGCTTGGATGGGATGGAGACACATTGCAATCCCAAAGAAATGGGGAGGATGGGGCTTGAAAGACCTTCCCTCTTTCGTCCATGCACTTGCCGCAAAGATGAGATGGCTTATTCTTATCTCCCACAGCCTTTGGACCGAGGTGGTACACTATAAATATATTTGGCCTTACCAGCTTATGGATTGGATCCGTCTACCTACATGGCAAATATCTGATATATCTATGATCTGGCGCGTTTTCTTACATACAATGTTCCACCAAGACTCCGGTGCGGGGAGACGCGGGTGCGGGGAGACGTGTGGGAGTACCCTCAAATTTTAGGGAAATTTCGGGGGTGCGGGGAGTCGTCGAGGTGTATATCTATATATATATATATATATATATATATATATATATATATATATATATATATATATACTTCAAGTTGATATTCATTGTTCATTGTTCAATAATGAAAGCATAAAAATATTAAATAGACAATTGAAATTTGAGTCATTGATCCATCCTCATCATTCATTTTGATACATACATCATTCATATGACATACTCAAGTGCCAAGTCTCATTATTGAATTAATTATTATTCATACATACCATGAGATTCGAAAAAAAAAAAAAAAAATCAATAATAAAATATTCAAATACATTGATCGATAACTTATTCAAATCAGTGCTGCATGGAAATGCCTTTGCGTGGAAATGGAAATGACTTTGGGTTGAAATGAAATGAGCTTTTAACTTTAAGTTTTGCCTTTCATGACTTTTAGGTTTAGGCTTTTAAGTTTTAGTTATTTAGTTTTAATTTTAATTTTTAATTTTTTTTTAGACTTTTAAGTTTTAGTTATTTAGTTTTAATTTTAGTTTAAAAATAAAAATAAAAAAATTTAATGGTTTTGATTTTTGAATTTTTTATTTTTAAGTCTTATTAGACAAATTTAAAGGGGATTCCCAAGCGCACCCTTTTTGGGGAGTCTAGACTCCCACACTGAAGGGGGACGCCCAGAAGCACCCTTTTTGGGGAGTCTTGGGGAGTCTAGACTCCCACACTGGGGAAACGCACCCCCTTGCGTCTCCCCAAGACTCCCCAAAAAGGGTGCGTGGGGAAACGCACCCCCAAGAGACTCCCCGTCCCGGGTACGTGGGGTGCGAGGGGTGCGCGCACCCAACCCTGGGGGACGCGTCCCCGTGGAACATTGCAATAATCTTGTTGACGACCTCCGTCTGGCCATTAGTTTGGGGATGGAAAGTTGTTGACTTAATGAGCTTGGTGTCCAGCATCGACCAAACAATAGACCAAAATGTACTGAGGAACCTGTTGTCCCGAGCTGAGATGATATACTGTGGGATCCCAAAGTGTACCCACATTCGTTCAAAGAAGAGTTTAGCAGTGACTTCTGCTATGATATTCTTCTTGCAGGTCGCCATAATAGCCATCTTCAAGAATCTGTCGACGGCCACAAAAACATAGTCGTTGCCATGCTTAGTAGAAGAAAGACCTGACATGTAGTCCATGGAGATGGATTCCCAAGGTTGACTAGGGGTAGGCAGCGAAGTATAGAGGCCTTGCTTCTTGATGGTCGGTTTGGCAATGGTGCAAGAAGTGCAGGATCCGATGTGCTTCCTGACATCCTGTCGAAGATTCGACCAATAGAAATACTTCTGCAATACTGCCACTGTTTTCTCGACCCCGAAATGCCAAGTGGCCCGACTGTAGTATGCTTCCCAAATCATCTTGGCTCGCTCGCTTGAAGGAACACAAAGGTGTCCCAAGTGGCATAGCAAGGCATCCTAGAAGTGAAAATCTGGAACTTGTTGACCCTCCAAGAGCATATGGTATGTGTGGCCGAATTCTGGGTCGCTTTTGTAGAGAAGTGGCCAATCAAAAGTCTTGTGCCCACAAGAGTTGAGCACAGTGGTTAACGCCATGATCGGTAGTCGACTGAGGCAGTCTACAACATTATTGGTGCTACCCTTCTTATACTTGAGATCCAAATGGAACTCTTGCAGGTATGTGGACCACTTCTGATGGTGATCATTCTGCAACTTCCCTTGCGTTTGTACGAACTGCAGGGGTTGGTGGTCTGTGTGGATGACCGTTTCCTTCCCCAAAATGTAATGCTTCCATTGTCAGCAGGCCTACACAATGGAATACATCTATTTGACATAAGTTGGATACTTCTGGTTTGTGTCTGAAAGTGTCTCACTGTGATATGCCACTGGATGCCCCTGTTGAGTAAGGACTGCCCCAACAGCATAGTTAGAGGCATCTGTCTCGATCTCAAATGGTTGTTGCAAGTCTGGGAAAGTGAGCATTGGTGCAGAACAGAGGAGATGTTTCAATTCTGCGAATGGCTTCTGTTGAGATTCAGACCAAAAGAATTTTGCTTTCGCTCCTCCATTGGTGACTTGACTCAAGGGCCAAGTGATATGAGAGAATCCCAACACGAACATGCGGTAGAAATTGGCAAGACCCAGAAAGCTACGAAGCTCTGTCAGAGTGGTTGGGGCTGGCCAATCCCGAATGACTTGGATCTTGGTTGGATCCACATGCACCTCTCGTTCATCAATAATGTATCCCAGATACTGAACCTGGGTCATGCCAAAAGTGCATTTCTCCAAATTGGCACACAGCTTGTGTTGCCGCAGTGTTTGGAGAACCTGTCGGATGTGGTGGAGGTGCTCTTCCCAACTCTGGCTGAAGATCAGGATGTCATCCAAGTATACCACTACAAATGAGTTGGTGAATGGCCGCAAGATGTCATCCATCAGCCTCATGAAGGTTGCAGGAGCATTCGTCAACCCAAAAGGCATAACCAACCATTCAAAAAGGCCCTCCTTGGCTTTGAAGGCAGTCTTCCACACATTAGAGGGTTCGATTGGTACCTGGTGATATCCGAACTTCAAGTCGATCTTGCTAAAATATTTTTCCCCCTTGAGTTGGTCCAAAAGGTCATCAATCCGTGGGATCGGGTAACTATTCCGGACAGTGATTTTGTTTAGCGCCCAATAGTTAATACAGAGTCTCCAAGTCCCATCCTTCTTCTGTACCAACACGATCAGGCTCCCACAGGGCGATGAACTCAGCCGGATGTGAACTTTCTGCAGCAGTTCCTGAATCTGCCTCTTGATTTCGTCATTCTCCAAAATGGATCGCCGATAGATTGGTCCTTTGGGCAACGGCGCACTTGGGGTCAGATCAATGGAGTGCTTGACCTAACAGTGCAGAGGCACCCCACAGGGGAGGTGAAGATGTCCTCGTACTCCTCCACGACCTTGTCCATCTGTTGTTGTCGTGCGGAGGGGCCCTATCTGGAGGTCATGGCCACTGTCTTCTTCTTTCCCTCAGGGCGTATCATCAGGAAAACAAATTTCCTGGTTTTGGAAATGAGCTTACTACATTGTTTTGCAGTAACCAAAGAGATGGCGGTAGGCGGTGCTACCTCTGGTATCATGTACAACTTATTTCCCAAAGTAACAATAACAACGTGAGGCCTTGACTCATACACAGCATGTTGCTTCCACAAGTATGGTTGGCCTAATAATACATCACAAAAATCAAGGGGAGCAACGTCACTTAATACCTCATCCATGAAGGGCTTGATGTTGTATGGAAGGCAGCACTGCTAGCTCATGCGAAGATCCCTTCCTTGGTGAAGCCACTCTATAGTGTATGGTTGTGGGTGTGTTGTGGTCGGTAAGCCCAGTCGCTTCACGCCCTCTGTCGAAATGAGGTTCTTTTGGCTCCCACTACCAACAATGAACTGTAGAGGGGAACCCTTTACCCACATCTGGGAGTGGAATAGGCACTCCTCCTCCTCTGGATCTTCAGGTTCCTCCTTCTGGATCTTCGTGGTGGTAATGGTGGCGTTCTGCTCCGCATCAATAATCTGCTTCCCTTTTTCATTCCCCTTGTTAGGTTCTGACTTAGAGTTGGAACATGCATCTGATTCTGAAGCCTTCAGCTCGGCCATCAATGACTGCTTGGCCCGACACTCACTTGTGTTGTGAGTGGAGCTCTTATGGAACTCGCACCAGTTTCCCGTGTCCTTCTTCGGCTTCGTGGTGTTGTTCTGTGCTTGCGGCTTTGGCGGTTGTCCTAGGTCGCCCCGCCTTGGCTTTGTCCTTTGTTCTGTGCTTTGGGGGCACCTTTTCCTTGCTTCGGATTCGCAAATCCAAAGTCTCGCTTCTTCTGTTTAAACTTATGCTCGATCTTGACAGCGTATCGGTACGCCGTGCCGAGAGAGGAGATGTCAAGGAACTCCATCTCGTCCTGGATGTACCTGTGTAGGCAACCACAGTACTTGAGTACCAAATGTTTCTCAAAATCCTTGATACCCAACTTCATGCGAAGGGTATGAAAAACATTGGTAAACTCTGGCACATCTTGGTCCCTGCCCTGTTGCAGTGTGGTCCACTTTATGTATTTATCCTCGTAGTTTCCAACAAGGTAGTACTACTCCTTGATGGCATCCCGAAATGAATTCCAAGTGGGCACGGTTGAAAACAGTGAGGTCGTGCTGCTCGCAGTAGGTTTCCCACCAATCCTTGACGTGGGAAGCGGCTTTGAGAAGAGCAAAAGTAATCTTTTCCCAACTGGAAAAATCACAAACAGAAAAATATCCTTCTAGCAAATTTAACCATTTATCTACAGTGTCTGCATCTATTTGGCCCTCGGGAATGTCAAAGTTTACTTGTATCTTAAAAGGAGTAGAGCCTCTAGAATGGCTGTTGGATGTGGATGCACCACCAACGGTAACCTTTGAAGGATCTGGGCAAAGTTATCCATCATCGCGTTCCTTTATTTCTCGAGGGCCTCCTCAAGCAATATTTTGATAGGATCCCCTGCCCCCCTCGTCTTTCTTTTCTTCTGCCATGGGAGGTTGTCAAGGTTTGCGGGGTTGATCTTGCAAAGATTCAACCAGATCGAGCCCTAACTTCTTATATCCCGACCTCGTTGGGGACATGCAAAGAAAAACAGAGAACGAGCAAACCACTCTAATACCACTGATCCAGATTTAAACAGGAACGCAACAAATTACATAGATAACCATAAATACAGAGATGCAGGAGAAATAATACTTATTTCATTAATGTAAAATACTGAAATATGCTTACAAATAGAATGGAAATAAGACTAGCTCGAGCGATGGTAGCTTATCTCTGAGAAGAGATGTGGCGGCTACATGCCTCTGAATTGTGTTACAATGAGGCTCGAAGGCCTATTTATTGTGAGAAACAATGGAAAATCCTAAACATCCAAAAACCTAACTCTAGGAGATGAAGCGCCAAACTATGGGCCCCGTTTGGGTAAATTGGTACATCAACTTCCCGAGGTCGTAACTTTGACATACGATCTCCGTTTGACACACAATACCTCGTTAAAAAGATTTATCCAAGAACTACAATTTTTGAATGACCAACATTGTTCTATGTCATGTTGGTCCTAGTTTTCCCAAAAAATGTCGTTTAGGGCCTCAAAACAGCACCGGAAGTTCAGGACCGGAAAAACTGCCAAAAATAGTAAATTGTGCTACAAATAAGGAAACTGAAAAACTGAAAGAAACGATGGTGGGGATCCAAGTGGAATAGGCGGGTGGCCACCAATATCCACCTAGATCAGGTGAGGCTTTGTAATGAAGGTGAGCAAATCTTCAGTGCCATAATTCAGATTGAAGAGAGGTATCGCAAGTCAAAGATCCCAAAGGACTTTCTCTAACTTGATAGAGACCTTCAACCCTAAATCCAAGTGTAAAAGCATCTTTAGGGTTTCTTTGCCAAATACATACCTTTCCATCAACGAATGCTACCTTGAAGCCCTTATATTCCATCGTAGAAATAGACACCAAGTTCTTATTCAAATCGGGCACATACAACACTTCTGGTAGATGAATGGTTTGACCTTGATTCAAGTGAAGACTAACAGTACCTATTCCTTTCACGGGATAGGTGGCATTATCTCCAAGTATGATTTCCAAATTAGTCTTCCTTTCAACCAAATTTGGGAGGGCCTCCTTGTACCCAGTGAAGTTCCTTGAGGCTCCACTATCAATCAACCAATGATCCAAAGTATCCGGGGGAGAGGCAGTGGATAAAGTGAAAATAAGATAAAATTCTTTTGTTTTCCTACAACATTACTTTCCTCATACCTAGAATTTCTTGTTCTTTTGGGAGATCAACCATTTCCATCTCGAACAGCGAGAGCATTCCTCTTTCCTTTATTGTTTAACCTGTTGTTCCTTTGATTGCCATTGCCTTTATAGTTGTTGTGGTTGTTGTCATCATCCCTTGGAGTATCCTTCTTGTGAGGACCATCTCTAGCATAATGGCCAAACATGTTGCAATTGTAGCACCTTCCTTTTCTTCCTTCTTTGAATCCTTGCTTGAATCCTTGACCCTATTTTCTTGGAGCAGCATTATTCTTCCTCTTAGCATGAGAGGAGAAAACATTAGATTCATTTCCATTTGAAGGCTTGTCTCTCTCCATCATCCTCGTCTCTTCTTGAGTGCATCTAGCCAATAATTCATCAAAACTAGGAATTCTATAGCGATGAGAGTGAGCTCCCCCCTGTTAGAAACAACTTCTCCAATAGACAGAAGGTCATTCTTGATTTTTGTAATCCTCATGAAGTAGGATTGGATAGATTCCCCTTTATCCATCTTGATGTCCTTCAACTTGTTCTTGAGAAAGAGGATTTGATTTGCATTGTTAACTATGAACATCCCAACTAGATTATCATACATCTCCTTAGATGTTACTAAATCAGAAATATAAACAACCAAATGCTTTTGAAGCGAGTCCATAATAATTATTTTAGCTTTGACCTCACCTTTCTTGTATTTTGTCTTTGCAGCAGCAGGTGCATTTGAAGGAGGCTCCACCACTCTTCCCTTCACATAGTCCATGGCTTCATGCTCTTCCAAAGTCAAGTCCAAAGTCATCTTCCATGAATGATAGTTAGATTTGTCCTTGAGCTTATCCTCATATTTGAAGTAAGATGTAGAAACCATTGAAGCTAGATCAATAGTCTTAACCAACCGATTTCTCTTAGTGATTGCTTTTCTCTCTCTTGCTTGGGCTTTGTCTTCACCTATGCTTTGATACCATGTTAATTTTAGTTAACAATGGTATGTTCTATGCTTAGCACAATTACTTCAATGTTCCTTTAGTAGCCCAATGACAATTTCCAATTTAGATTTCCAATAGCATTCACATTAACCATTAATCACATTGACAGTAAAAGGAGATAAAACATGAAACAAAATGCAAAAGACAAGGCAAGACGAGAGGACACCAGATTTGGCAAATACTAGGGAAAAACCCCAATGTGGGGAAAACCCTTTAATTAATTCTTCTTATTATTATATCAAAATGTTCAACAGAGTGAAAGAGTACACAAGTAAAATTGACTTGCCAAATTCAAAGTCAAAACAACCCTATCAGAATTGGCAGTCAAATCAACCCTAACTAGAAAGTCAGAAATGGTCAACGTAGCTGTCAAACTTGCCTCCTTGAGCTCGATCAACCACAGTCAAACTCAACCTTTCTTGTTAGTCAAAATCAGCCAAAAATAGTCCAATCAAATTCAGTCAAAGGAGAGAGAAAAACTATTGTAGTTTTTTGTGATCAAAATTGCAGTAAACCCTGAAGTCAACGTTGGTCAAACAACCTAGATTCTCTCAATTTCTATGCCTAGAAATATGGTCTAGGAAGACAGAAACAATCCCCCAAAAATCGCAGTCAAAGCTATTCAAATAACCCCTAGTCAACGTTGGTCAAACTTGGTTTGCTTCCTGAAATTTTTGGCCCTGCAACTCAGCCCATAAATTTGTCCTTGTGCCACACATGTCAGAGAGAGAATGCCCAATGTTGTACAAACCAATGAGAGAAGGAGAGAGAATGTGTAAGTGATGATGATGCCAAATGCGATGAGAGGTCACTTGTATTTATAGAAGTCATTGTGGGTGAAGAGTCATGTCCATTGGGCTTCATGAACCTACATGATGATGTGACTGACCTGAACAATTTACACGTGTGGGCATAAATTCAAAATAACACTTATGCTTGTCTAAATGAGATGATCTTTATATCAATTTTGGTCCTCTTGAAAAGAGGATTTTAATGCAATCATCATCTCCATCAATTGAGTTGTCCCAAGGTGGAATATTGCCCTAGTTTCCAATTTTAACATCATACAACATTGATATTTCCAGCAGCATTGTAATATTGCTTTGGGATTGACAACAATATTGTACCAATTGAAAAATGCAGTCGAATAGGAACAAGGCAACATTATTGTAGCTAGGGTTTGATTCTTTATTCAATACAATGAGACAGTGATCACCATGACACTAACCCTTGCAGATCTTGATGATCGTAATCTTGCAATATAACTATGGTGCATGATATGATAGTGATTATGTTGATCCATTTGACAACGACCTGAAGTGACCTTGATGCAAGTTATATATAGTGAACTTGGCAACAACCTTTGTATCTCCTTGAAAGTGATGGTGTATCTCTTTGACAATGATGCCTAGATAGTACAGCATCATGATTAAGAATATGACAGCAATGTCTGGCAGTGAGTTGGATGTGGCAATCACCTTGACAGTGACAGTAAGATAGTTGTGACTACGTGTGGCAATAGCTTGAAGTGTTCAATGGAAACAGCTTGAAGTGTGCAGTGGCAGTGAGAGTGACAAGTAATAGTTTCAACAGTAGAAGATGAAGCACAACATTGACATTGACAGCTAGAGTTTGACGTGCAGATTGAACAATAGCAAATTTGATTATTGCAATTTCTTTGTATTGATTTTGAGCACAGGTGGATCCAGTCTAAAAATTGTGAAATGTATTTCGTCAGCTAATCAGGGTGGAAGGGTGGAGCTAGGGCAGGTTGGAGCCTACACAGGGCATTGGAGTGTCCATCCAGTTGCAGCTGATAAACAAGGTGTTGGAGCATCCTTCAAGTTGAAGCTTGTAAACCATTGGAGCGTCCTCCTAGTTGCAATTGGTAAATAAGTCATTGAAGTGTTGTTAAAATTGGAAAATAGGGCCAAATTCCACCTTGGGACAACGCATATGATGGAGATGATTATTGCATTGGATTCCTCTTTTCGAGAAGTCCAAGTTTGAAATAAAGATCATCCCATTCGGACAAGTAGAAGTGTGATTTTGAATTTATTCTCTCACATGTACAAATTGTTCAGGTCAGCCTCAACTTAATGTAGGCTCAAGAAGCCCAATAGATGTGTCTCTTCACCCACAACAAAGTGTTTAAATAGAAGAGACCTCACACCTCATTTGGACATCATTCACTCACACATTCTTCTCTCTCTTCATTAGATTGGTCCGTTCAGCTTGGGCATCTTCTCTCTCTCTCTCTCACACGTGCAACTACGAGACCTGTTTTTCTGGGCTAAAACAAAACCGAAATTTCATATGGTTGACCAACGTGGACCGAGGTTGTTTTGACCGAATTTGACTACATTTTTTGAGGCAGAATTTCGCTCGAGGCAGCATTGATTGGCACAGAAATCAAGGTGTTTTGGAGTGTTTGACCAGCGTTGACCGCTGGGTTTTTTTACTACAGGGCTGACTATGTTTGACCGAGTTTGACCAATGTTTGAGGGACTGTTTTGGGTTGACTTTGACCCTTGATGGAGGCTAAATTAATCTTCCTTTGACCGAGCTTCAAAGGAGGTGACTTGCTATTGATTTGACCAGTGTTGATTGGCGATGAAACCAGTGCCAGAGAGTCATATGAGGGGGAGGGTGGGATGCAAGTGGCAAGAAGGTGAAGCATAGCCGGAGAGAGGGGGGGCAGTCAAGGCTCGGAGAGGCAATAGAGAGTGTAGCGAATGACAAACTAGGCACGGAAGGGTCGGGACAAGAACAGGCCAGTGGAAAGTCAGTGTACAACGGATATGGCGTTCCCAAGGACCGAGCAATAGACCACATCCTTGTCCATGTCCGACATGCTGTAGTCAATCCCGAGGACAGCGAAAGAGACAAACCGATGATAGCGAAATCGAAGGGGGAACCCAGCCGACCGTGACGGTGATGATGACAATGCAACAGAGGACATGGCAGTGTGCAGCTGCGATTCTGCAGTCGGGCTTGTTGCAAACCCTAGATGTGCTCCCACAACAGTTCAGACTGGAGCTTCATCTTCATGTTTTTAAGTATTATCAAAATAGTGTTTATTAATAATTATCTAAGTTTTCAAGAGGATTTCATTTTATTCTTATGGGGTAATTTTGGAGTATTTACTATTTTCATGAGTGTTATCTTATTGTAAGATTCATAGAGATGAACTACAAATATCAAATTCTACCTGATTCATTTGGATCTCATATTTCAACTTTGTATTTTATTGATTTCACAAAACTAGTTTAATAACATAATTTGATTTTGTATTTTTAAAGCAAAGCTTAAATGAATTTGGAAACCATAATAAAGCATTTTCATAATAACTTGATCATAGAGATTGTTTCTGGCCATACTCATGCCCATATTAAGAAAAATAGGGAAATACCTATCCAATCATGTTACGCTAGAAGACAATTTCAAAAGTTTTCAAATGAGGTCCATAAATCTAGCTTGAGCCTTCATAATGCATACTCTACATGGTTATCAACCCAATTCAATTGGAGATGGAAGTTTTTTTTGAAGCACGAGAGAATTGGTCATAGCTTCTATTACAAGGTAAATTGAAATCCCCCCATAAGTGTTGCTTGGAGTCTTGTGAATAGCCAAACCATTAGTGTTTTCTCCTATAATCAACGATGTTAATGATAATCTTGTTCTCAAATCTATAGAAAGGATGCAATATTAGTTTGTTTTTCAAGAGGGCGCACAACCCAATCTTGAGTATGTCTCTTTGTCCTCTGCTCCGTATATTTTTTGTGAAGGAGGATGAGTTGTAATGCACATGATAACCTCACTTATTTGGAGTCCAATCGACTTGAGTCTAGCTTAATCTTATGCATTGCAACGTTTCTTAAATAATTGTACTTCTTGTTTTAGCTGCACAACTTTTTTTTTTCTTTTTCTTTTTCATTAAATTGTGCCAAATTTATTCCACTCATTCAAGTCATTTGGACTCAAAGGCTTTGAGTCTTCTGTATTAATGAAAGATTTATTATACATGCTTCTCTCATTAATCATGGTTGGTTTTTGTCAAACTCCATAATATTCAAACTAAAATTTATTTTCTCAAATTGAATATCTAGATGTTAGAGATTTGAATTAGGTACCAAATAGAGTTTTCTAAACAAAAAATAACAAAACCTATATGCTCCCTCATGAATCCCCACACAAAATCATTTGATTTTGGATCACAATTACTATTTTTGGATTGTTTTTAGTCAAATCATATATCCCACTTCCTCATGTATTATTTTTAAGGTGCAAGTGTAAGTCATTTCTATGTTTGTCTACATGTTGCTTGAAGTTTAAATCATTTGAATCGAGCTTTATTTGCATGCCTACTATTTGGATTATTTGTTATTGCTATAAATTAGATCCTCATTAAACTTGCAAAAACTTCTCTTTGCCTTACTCATTTTCATAACTTAATTATTTTTATCTTGTAAAGAGAGGTCAATAACCTTGTAGGAAATAATATATCTAATAATCTCAACTAAGACAATGTCCTAAGAAACCAATTCAATTTTTCTTTGTAGGAATTTATAGGGTAAGTTCCTTAGACAGAACACCAAAGGACACCGCTCACAAATAGATCACATCAATACACTAGTATTGTTGATGTGGTTAAAACCCTCAAAGAGGGAAATAGTCCATGGCCTGAGCCAACGCGACCACTTCAGGCAATTTATTAATAAAAGAATGAAAATTTACATAAGCTTCTCTCATGAACGGTTACCCTACAAATGACCCTCCATGCTCTTTAAATAGAGATTATGGACCAATCGGATGTTAAGCCATGGATCAAGTGTCGGTAATACTGAGGAGAGAATGAATCGTCGGATCACTACATATCGTGACCATCAGATTGTAAATTACAAAAGTACATAGTAAAGAAACACACTTTACCTAACTCTACACTAGACCAAGTTATACTTAACTATTTCCTATGTGTCAGAATATCCTAACATCCCCCCTTAAGAACAACTTGGGATAGGATTGAAGGATGTAAAAATATGACACAATAGGAGAAGGAAGGAGGCATTAGAGCCTATCCCCCCTTAGTGACAGCTTCCTGAACTCCAACCATAAATCAAAGTTTAGTAAACTTCGCCTCTGTGAGAGCCTTTGTAAAGATGTCTGCAACTTGATCATCTGTTGAACAATATTGCACTTCAAGAACATGGTCATGAATGAGCTTTCTGATGAAGTGCATGTGCAGTTCAATGTGTTTGTTGCACTGATGCTGGACTGGATATTTGCATAGTTGAATGGCACTTAGATTATCACATCAAAGTGTAGTCGGATGTTGCTGCTAAAAGCCAAACTCTGACAGGATCTGACGAAGCCACATGGCTTCCTTACTAGCTTCTACAGCACCACGATACTCTGCTTCTGCTGAAGAAAGAGAAATGGAACTTTGTTTCTTGCAAGCCCATGTAATAGGTCCTGAACCAAGAGTGAACACATAACTTGTAGTAGACCTCTGATCATCAGGGTCACCAGCCCAATTAGAATCAGTGAAACCAACCAATAGAGGAGATGCTTTTGCACTGTAATGAATCCCAAACTGAACTGTACCTCGAACATAACGAAGTATTCTTTTAGCTACTTTCCAATGACTTTCATGTGGGTTTTGCATAAACTTAGCAAAAAGGCCAACAGCAAAGGAAAGGTCAGGACGAGTATGGGTCAGATACAAAATTTTTCCTACAAGTTGACGGTATAAGGTAGCATCAACTTCAGGGGAAGTACAAGTGACTGAAAGTTTGGCTCCAGACTGAAAGGGAGAAGGGGCTGGCTTACAGTCTTCCATGTGAAAATGGCGTAGAAGATCACTTGCATACTTGGACTGGGAAAGGGAAATACCTTCCTTGGATTGCAAGACTTGAAGACCAAGAAAATAATGCAAGTGTCCTAAGTCTTTCATTTCAAACTTCTTTTTAAGGTTGGACTTCACATGGTTTATAGGGTTGGGATCACTACCAGTAATGATAAGATCATCAACATAAAGAACAAGAATGATAAGAGACTTGCCCACTTTCTTGGTGTAGACAGTATTGTCAGAATGACACCTAGAAAATCCAGTTTCTAAAAGAAAGCTATCCATTTTGGCATACCAAGCCCGAGGAGCTTGCTTGAGACCATAAAGGGATTTCTTAAGCCGTCATACAAGGCTGGAGTTTTTTTGTATAAAGTCAGTGGGTTGTTCCATATAGATTTCTTCATGCAAGTCCCCATGCAAGAAGGCAGATTTAACATCCATCTGATGGACTTCCCATTTGAAAGAGGCAGCAAGGGAAAGAACAAGGTGGATAGAGTTCATTTTGGCAACAAGGGAGAAGATTTCAGTATATTCAATGCCTTCAACTTGTGAAAAACCCTTAGCAACAAGACAAGTTTTATGTTTATCAACTTTTCCATCCGGTCCATACTTGGTTCTGTAAACCCATTTGCATCTAACAAGTTTTCGTCCCTTTGATAGAGGAACAAGATCCCATGTATCATTTGCCAATAATGAATGATATTCTTCATTCATAGCTACGTCCCAATCTGGATGGCCTAAAGCTTCTGCAAAGGTGTCAGGATCATAATTTGCTGAAGCTTGAGCCAGTAAAGAAGAGGTTCTATTGAACTAAGGACATGTATGTCGCTGATCTGTTGGATCACCGACAAGAGCGCCTGTTGCATCCCGAGTAGCACGGACCCATTTTGGAAGCTGAGGAGCTGAAGGAGGATCCTGAGAAGGTGGGGGAGGATTTTCATCCTCGCTTTCATCATCTGAAGAAGAAATATTTTCAAAAGTAGAAGAGATAGAGAGAGGTGGCACATCCACCAAACTAGGCTCGTAGGCCGATATATTTTCAGCAAACTTTACATCTCTTCTAATGATAACATTTTTGGACTTAAGTGGAATAAGTCTATATCCTTTGACATCTTTAGAATATCCAACAAAAATATATTTTTCACTCTTAGGTTCTAAAGCTTTATGTTTCTCATCTAGAATATGGGCCCATGTTTCACATCCAAAAACACGAAAGTGACTTACACTGGTTTAATTGAGCTCCATGCTTCTTTTGGAGTGATATTCTTTAAAACCTTAGTAGGAGTGTGATTTATTATGTAATTTGCACAGTTAATTGCATCTACCCAAAAATTAAGACTAAGTCCTTTAGATTGAAATATACAATTAGCCATTTCCTTTAAGGTGTGATTCTTCCTTTCAGCTACACCATTTTTTTGTGGAGTATATGGAACAATATGTTGCATTTGAATTCCATTCTCAGTGCAAAAGTTGATGAATTTGTTGTTAACATATTCTCCGCCATTATCAGGTCTTAGATTAAGAATTTGATGTCCAGATTGTTTTTCAACAAAGGCCTTAAAGGCCAAGAACATGTTAAATACTTCACTCTTGAGTTTTAAGAAGTATACCCAAGTGTGTTTGGAGAAATCATCAATAAAAGTTAAGAAATACTTGTAGCCAGAGAATAAAACAACTGGAAGTGGACCACATAAATCACTATGCACAAGTTGTAAAGGGGTTGAGGCGTGCTAAGAGGCATGTTTTTCAAAACTATCCCGATGATGTTTTCCGAGTACACATCTGGAACAAACACCATCTCTGCAAGATACCATTGGAAGACTTGTCACCATATTTTCTTTACATAGATTCTGAAGGGAGCGATAGTTTAAGTGACCAAATCACTCATGCAAAAGTTTGCTCACTTCATCATTATGAGCAACAAACATCGACAGAAGATTTGATGACCCAAAGTTGTTAAACTTATAAAACCTTGTAGAATCATTAGCAATGCCAATAGCTAAAATCTGTCTAGGATCTCTTAGGTCCTTAATTACAACATTGTGAGGTGAGAATTCAATGATTTTACCTTCACCTGAACGAGTTATCTGATATATAGATAGAAGGTTGCAGGATAAGGTTGGAACACATAAAGCATCATTAAATTGACTATTGTCTATATGAACAGTTCCAGTCCTTACAACACTAAGAGATCTATCATCACCAACATATATATTTTTGGTGTTACAATCATTTAAAGAAGAAAACATGGCTTTGTTTTTGGCCATGTGATAATAAGCTCCAGAATCAATGAGCCACTCTTGAGAATTAGAAGAAGAAGATACATTTAGTGCATATCTAGACCGAGATGATTGACAACCACATGCAGAAAGTGTTATTATTGAAGATGAAATTGAAGTTGAAGAGTGCTCCAAATGGATGTTATGCTTCTTCATTTCTGCTTCCAAGGCTTCCATCTTCTTAAAGCATTTGGATTCTAAGTGGCCATATCGATTACAAAAGTGGCAATGTCTATCAGTGTTCTTCCCTTTGTTTTTATTTGCCTTATCATTTTGTTGAAATGATTTTTCATTTTGAGGCTGAAATTGCTTAGGACCCTTGTTTGGTTTAGGGCCATTATTTTTAGGATACGGCTTCTTAGGATTCTCTGAATATGGTTGTTGCTGGGCGGCTAAGGCTTTCTTAGAAGAGTTTCCAAGATTAAGAAGACCAAGGCGTAAGATTTTTTCTTGTTCTCTTATTAAAGAATCACAAAAGGCATCAAAGGAAGGGGACTTGTAGTATTGTCCTTGAGAAATGAAGGCTGCTCTTGTAGAATGAAAGGTGGAAACAAACACAGAGTAGGCTGGTCCCAACTTAGTAAGAATGGAATAGATAAAGTTACCATCTTCTTTCTTAACCTTAACACCTTCCAAAAGAAGTCTAAGGGTCTTGAACTTGGATAGAAAATCTTCAATGGAAGAAAAATTAATGGGGTCTGTTGTCGCGCGGATTGGCACGACAATGCTCAGACCGGGGGCTGTCACTCTGATCCCCGATCCCTCCGTTTAAGCCTGTCTCCCGCAGCTAAGGGGGGTAGTCCCTGTGAAATGATGAAGACCAACTGTCGACCAGTTGGTTGGGAGACACGAGATACGATATAAAAAAGCACTCGATGGATTTGATTAATTTAGCAGACCAGTGCCTTAAAAGATTGTTATTAAAATGATTACTTGTTAAATGATATAGAAAAATAAACCGTGACCAGCAATCATTTGTCATCAGCTAAATCACATGACCAAAACGATATCCGGCAACTGAAAATTTCGAGAAGATAAATGCTTAAAATCACCACAAGTCATAAACCATTAACCAGATATCATATTTCGCATCTCGACTTGAAAATTTTAGATCTCAACATGAAAGATAATAACATGAAAACCACTGAATCGGGCAAAATAATTTTCCACGAAATATATATATATATATATATATATATATATATATATATATATATATATATATATATATATATATATATATATATAAAAAAATGAAATTTAAAAAAAAAATTAATCTAAAACTAAAAATAAAACTAAGCCTAAAAAATTTAAATAAATCCTTTTTTATATTTTTATTTTTTTTTTTTTTTTTTTTTTTAAAACCATAATAAACAAAAAATTTAAACCTAATAAAAATCTAAATCTAAATTGTATACATATAACCTAAATCATAGAATGTAAAATCCCAAATCGTATATTTTGTTTTTTTTTTTTTTTTGCTTTTTTATTTTTAATTCTTTATAAAACTGAAATAAACAAAAACTTACGTTAAACAATATAAAGCTAGAAATTAAAATCTAAAAACAAAAAGAAATCGCCTAAGCTCAAAAATTAACAACGGAAATACGTATAACCTACAGTGATCATAATAAAACGCTGCAAAGCAAAAAAAAAACAGTGCGATATACTCAGGAAACCGTGACCCTGAAAAAGACTGAAACGTAAACCGGCGACAGGGAAATTGATCCAACGCAAATACCTGAAAATCTTACCTGAGGTTATGCCAAACTCGTGAATGCACCCGGTGGAAATGAAACGATCCTTGCGGCGTAGTGATTTACAGGTGACGACAGCGTTTGTGGATAGACCCTCCTTCTGGCGTTCGATTGAGAGGAATGGCTCATGGGCAAGCAAAATGATAGCTGATGCTTTGTTTCAATTTACTGGCAGCACAAATCCGAATCGCATATGATCAAGGAAGAATGCCGACACGAGATCAACCCTCAGCAATGTGACAAAGAGGATCGAAAACGACAATCTCGCTAAAAAAATTGCTGAATAAACCTGGGCTCGTAAATGATAAATCGAGACTTCTGCAGGTGACGGCGTGGGAGTGTAAGTCTGTTGTCAGTATGAAAGGGAGGAAGAGGTCGATGTGAGGCGGTGAGAATAGCTGCGGAATGACAAATCGATAGCATGCAGGGGGGTCATGCACTTTGGCAGAAACTGAGTGGGAAAGAAATGCAGATGGAGGCTGCACACAGCAGTCAATGGCAGGGATTGGTAAAGCGATTTTCCAGACTGTGTTTTGGGACCACAATTTGCGTCCATAGGGCAGCGGAGATTTCAGTGACCGGAGAAGATCTTGACCCTTGTTTTGATATATCTGGAACTGATGCGTGAAGCCTACAGAAACTACGACTTGACCATGCAATAAATCGAATCAAGATCAATAGCAGAGTGTTGTTTGATGAAGTACGCAGGTCTTTGAAGAAACCATTTCATGCGCCCCTGAGAGAAAAGTTATTGAAAAATCTTCTTATGCCAGGCTCGTAGCACCCTTGATCATTTGGAAATGTTGGACTATGATTTGCAGATGCGTAAAACACTGTGGGAGAAAATGCGATCCTATACCTGCGAAAGAAAAGAAAACTTAAAACAATATATGCCAGAGATTAACCCAAAAAAAACCTAAACCCTAATGAAAATTGCAAAAAATAAATTTGAAACCCTAGATCAGAAAAATTTGAAACCCTAAGACAGCTGATTAATTTACAAATTTGGCCCCTTAACAACCAGATTCATCAATAAGCACAGAAAATATTTTAAGAATAAAAATTTAAGGTTTTCACTGTGAAGAACTTCAGAAAATCTCTCATGCAAATAAACAAAATAAACTGAATGATAGACCCAGGATCAAATCCAACTGGGCTCAGCAAAAAATGCTTGCGGGAGTTGGCTGGTTCAGCCGAGAACTTCCCCGAACGCCCACAAAATTTCCTTTAATGATGTTTTCTGCACAGTTCAAAACAATCGTCAATAAAGAGGGCAAAAATGCTGCTAGATCTCAAAAAGTAATGGAGATACCTGCCATTACTTCAGAAACCCTAACAACACTCAAACCCTAGCAAGGGAACAAGATACCTGTGCTCACAATACTCTACAAAAAGCTATTATTAATGGCTGAAAATAAAATATGCAGAAACTAAAACAGTCTCACAGCATTTCAACAGAGTAACACCAGCAAGATATGGACCCCAAAGTCTTCTTTTATTAACCAGAAACAAATTTACAAGAGAGCTTCTTCAGCCTTAGACTCACAAATCCGATGATCTGAAAATGACCCCTAGCACCCTACTTAAAGGAAATGATCCCAACGGCTAGTTCGAGTGATCCATGTTGAAATGATCTCGACCGTTGATGAGGATCAAGACATCTCTTGATCTCATCCGTCGATTTATTAAAAAATAATATTTTGCATGCATTCACTTAAAATATTATTATTTTATTAGTTAGGGTTTTTGCTTTGTTTTTTTTTATTTTTTATTTTTTTTAATTTTTTAATTTTTAATTATTTTTTTAATTTTATTATTTTATTATTTTTATTCATTTTTTAATTTTTTAATTCATTTTAAAATGGATCATCGAACTAAGCCTTCGGAAATATCACCTAGGACCTAGGACTTAGGACTCATGAGGGGATTTAAAACATTTTTCGACCCTCAAGACACATTTCATGATGACTTTCACAAATTTACATCTTAAGGGGACAAACCCACTTAATACAGACCCTCGCAAATCACCCAGTTCTGCGACACAACTATAATCTAGCAGATCAAGACACTAGGATTCTCATAAAGTTATAATGACAAAATCCATCCCGGCTTTGGGGTCAGGTTTGAAGGAAAAATCTGCCGATCATGGATCGGTGAGACGAAAAACCTTCCGGGACACAGATTATCATTAGAAAGTTAGGTCCACCTAGGCAATAAATGACACATATCTGCTAAGATTATTTACAATTCATACATGCAGACTGGGTTTACAAAAAAGATTAAGCTGCTGATGACTGAAGGATGGCACGGACGATGTCGATCAGATGTTGCCCCTTTTTGCAAAGAAAGGGGGGTGTAATGCATGGGTAGTTGACCGGTAGTGGTCAACAGGGTCCAACGTAAGCAACTCATTTTCGAGTTGATGGGCTCTAAGCTCCTTTTTAATTCCAAAAACTTTAGTGATCTGTTTCATTGCTTCATTAGGAGTATCAAGTTCTGCGATATGGAATCTAAGGTCTGGAGAAATAGACATCCCTATCAACCCATGTGCTTGATCTTGCCTATTTTTCCATTTGGCTGCCTTATTTTCATCTTTCGGTCTGGTTTCTTGGCTTGAGGCTATTCCGTAAAGACCTTTACTTCTAAGTAAATCCACAATGTAGGACCACCATTGGAAGTAGTTGGTGTTGTCAAGAATAACTTGGCACGGACTTTCCATTTTAACTGAAATTGAAGTTGTAGATGCTGAAAATAAGTGTTCCAATGGAAAGATATTGAAAAAATAGGCTGATTAAAAAAAACGGCTCTAAAAACATCTTCCAGATGAAGAAGTTATGGCTTTTTGAAGAAAAGTTGTTGAAGATGCCGACGAAGTGCGGGAATGTGCGGAAATGAATGATAATGTTATATTTAAAGAAAAAATCCGCCCCCTTTCCAAACTTAATCTAATTAGCTCAACAAAAAGAAAGACTTGAACTCAAGACCTCTATTCTCATAAAATAGCTTTGGACCAAGTGAGCTAGATTAAAAGGTTAGTAATTTTTGGAAAAGAGGAAGGGTTTTTTTTTTTTTTTGTAAGTCACTGAAGCTTTGGGGTGCATGCTTACTTGAGAAAGCTATTTTTTGCCTACAAAACAAAAAACACAAAACCCAATACGAACATACAAAAAAAAACAAACCTTACGGCTTGAAGTTAGCTTTAGCCGGAAACTAAATATTTTCCTTAATATTTCTGATTTTCCGAGATCACACTAAGGCGTGGCGGAAAAGAGCATACGCATGAGAAAAATCTTTCCTTTCTGTTTCTGATTTGCCCAGATCGCATAGAGTCATGGGGCAAAGAGCATACGTAGAAATGAAAGGTATATATACGGTAATAAAAAAACAAAGAGCTAAATAAACTGAAATAAACAGAGAGAAAATAACGAAAAACAACAAATAAATGTTGTATACCTCCAGATCTTAAAAATGATGTAGCTAGGGCTACCAGAAACCTTTTTGCGTGAAACGAAAGGGGTTCCTCACTGGAACAAATGCTCCTAACACAATAGAGCAGTCCTCTCGGCCCGAAAGTAGTCAGAAACAATAGATCTAGGAAACGGAAGTCGGATGCAGTTCTACCGACTTCAGATTTGGATCACCAACGGATGCGGCCCTCAACTTGGCTCTGATACCATGTAGTAATTTATAGGGTAAGTTCCTCAGACAGAACACCAAAGGACACCGCTCATAAACAGATCACATATCAATACACCAGTGTTGTTGACGTGGTTAAAACCCTCAAAGAAGGAAACAGTCCACAGCCTGAGCCAACGCGGCCACTTCAGGCATTTTATTAATAAAAGAATGAAAATTTACATAAGTTTCTCTCATGAATGGTTACCCTACAAATGACCCTCCATGCTCTTTAAATAGAGATCATGGACCAATCAGGTGTTAAGCCACTGATCAAGTGTCAATAATACTGAGGAGAGAATGAACCGTCAGATCACTACATATCGTGACCGTCAGATTGTAAGTTACAAAAGTACATAGTAAAGAAACACACTTTACCTAACTCTACACTAGACCAAGTTATACTTAACTATTTCCTATGTGTTGGAATATCCTAACATTCTTTTGGATTTTTCAATGACTGTTAAGGAGTTTAACTAAAAACATGTAAAGCATGAAATGAAATGCATTGAATCAAATACAACTCCAACTACATAGATTATTAAATCTTCTCTTTTGGGCTTGTTACCACTCAAACTAGCAAGGGGCCTAGGGGGGATCCCTAAAGGGCAAATGCTAGGCCAAGGGCAACAAATGGAGACTTAGCTCACTGTCACCTCTGCTAAGGCTTCCTTCTATTTACGAAATTTCACCGATGGGAGGAGACCTGGTATGTACGGGGTTACCGATGAATGATAAGTCAATGGATATGAGTGACCCAAATAAACCCTTTCCCAAAAGAGTTTGAAGGATGGAGCTTGCTTGCTTTCTAAGCAACGTACTATGTATTCTAGGGAAAGGAAGAGAGGATTTGAGCGTCAAGTTTATGGTATAAGACTTGCGAAGGAGTTCCCTAATCCTTAAAAGCCTTGTTAGAAATGGTATCCCGGATGGTTCTTGAAGAATGATCTTTCAAAGGAGTGGGACCACACGAGGCCATGTGGACTCGGTATAGGGCATGAGGAAAGTATGTAGCAACCAATGATATTCTTACCCTAGACAAGCTGGGGAAAGGATCAAAGAAAGTATTTTCACTCAATGATTTTGCTTTGACCCTATGAGGCAATAGCCTTGGGGATGGTAGGGGAAAGCTTTGGTCTCAGATCTAGGGCTTGCCTTTTCTCCTAATTCCATTGTCGAAATGTCTTCAAATTTGGAGGGCTAGAGGAAAGGCCAATGCAAGAGACCCTAGGAGATCAATTCTTTTTCAGTGGCTAGCTTGTCGGGAAATTGATTCCCTAGGCACCCCAATGTGGCTAGACTTGGGAGAAGGTGAAAGGACAAGAGTTTTGGTGACCACCCTTGGTAGATCAGTGCCTTAATCCTCGGGAGAATGGAGTCTATGTTGATTATGTGTAAGATTTCTTGGTTCCCAGTCAAGGAAGCCAGAAAATTACTTCACAAACCATCTAGGTCAAGTGAAAGCAATATTGCAGCTTTTATACTTCAAATGCACAAGAGGAATGGCTTATCAAGGTCAAATTTTACCCCTAGGAGATTTTTCTCACACTACATGGCCCATAAATGTAGAGAACATTATAATAGAGACATATTCCACAATATTAAGCAATGACTGCATGCAACAATTAGCCCTAAAACAGCGAAAATCCCAATGCAACATATATGAAAAAAGTAACAAGAATAACATCAAAATTTCGTACTTACATGCAGTAGAGTATATCCAATCATTCACAAATGAAAATAGAGAAGCCCCAAGAGAAGACAGACCAACAACCATACATCAAAATTCATCCATAAAAGCTCCAATTCATCCTCCTGAAAAAAGTGCGAAATTCTCTAAAGAAGGGAGAGATCTAATCCAAAGTGATGATGAGAAATGATCTCACCTCACTTGTATTTATACACATCTTAGGAGTCTGAATTAGCGTCCTTGGTCTACATAAGCCCCAAAAATAAAATAATGTGCCAATAATACAACTTTCGGTGACAAACCCACCAAACTAGCTCATAAATGACAAGATAAGCCTCTCAAGATGTGAAATAATAATCTATGCATGTCATAGGGCCCTCTAAGAGGCCTAATGAGGTCCATGGGTGCCATAATGAAGAGAATGACCTTCAAAAGAAGTGGGCAAGGGGGTGGACCCTTGTAATAACATGTGGTGCTCAATGATATTTGGGGGCACGTAAGTGTCCTCATGGGTCTCCAAACAAATTGAAGATGCCTGTAGGTGATGCCACATTATCATGGAAGTCTTGGATCATCTGCCAAGTGTATGGTGTAGATCTAGAGTCGGCTGCGCATGATGGATCAAGTGCATCCTCCTCGTCCAATAAGTGAACCACAAACAATCTTTGAATGGCTGTGGGGATCCATGGAGTGCAATCTTCTGTTGTGGAGGCCCATGGCTTAGTGAGAAAGCAAGCTCCATCTTTCAAACCTTTCTAGGAAAGGGTTACTTTGGGTCATTCATATCCATTAACTTATCATTCATTTGTGACTCCAATACAGATTGGGTCTCCTTCCATCGGTGAAAGTCCGTAAATAGAAGGGAGACTTAGCTGAGGTGAAAGTGGGCTAAGTCTCCATTTGTTGCCCTTGGCCTAGCACTTTCCCTTTAGGGATTCCCCTTAGGTCCCCTACTAGTTTGAGCGGTAACATGGCTTATCATTGCATTTTCCCAATATTAGCTCTGGACCTTATCTAGCTCAAGCTAGATTTTGAGACATCTACTTCCTTGAGAGTGTGACAACTAGTATGACTATTGAACTATTTGTTACATTTTTTACTACTTCGCTATGGCCCCACATTAGATTGTTGAGATAGTTAATTATTTAAGTGGTTCATTGTCATTTAAACCCACTATTTATGGGTTGCATTCATTGTTGTTTAGGTAGAATCCCTCCCCCCTTTTTTCTTTTCTATTTGTGGGAGAAGTCTCCTCCCCATCCCCCTCTCTCGCATTCTCTTAATAGTTTCTTAACCCTCCATTTTCAATAATTGGTTCCCCTTGTCTCCCAACAAGGCCATCTCCATTGGTGAACATTTAGTATCTCTTTTAAGTTTTGTGGATTGTTTCTCAAGTCCATATTGTATTCTCTTGTGCAAGACGCCTTCTTGCTCCTTTTCATTTGGGGACTTTGTCTCTCTCCACTTCCCTAGGGTGCATCACATTTCTTATGGCCTTCCCCTCTTTATAATAGCATCATTGTTACCTAAACAATTGTTATGCCTACTCCTACCCATATTGGTGGAGTCTCTTTTCCTTTATCTTGATTTTTTAAACAATTTGTGCTACAATCCATAATACTCACTTGGCCTTGCTCCTTTGATTGTTCCTTCTTTCTCCTCAATTTTCTCTCTTTGTAGCTTTTTCACTTTTTTAGAGACCCCCTTCTACAACGTTTTGCTCCCTATTCTTTTTTCTTTTCTTATTTTATACATAGGAAATGGAGAAATTTAGCAGCCCCCTTTCTATAGGTGGGATTACATCCTCTTATCACTATTAGCATGGAACCCTGTACAACATTATTGTGCCATGTTGCCTCCCTTGTTCAAGAAGGTTATATAGGAGGGTGTATATCCTCTTGTCATTGGGGATAACCTAAGAGCTGGTATAACTTTCTTTTCTAAGCTTCCTCCATCCACTCATTCTCCCTTTCTTTCTAAGCTTCCTTTATCCACTCATTTCTCCTTTCTCTTTGGTTTCCCCTTTTGGTTTTCCCTTTCTTGCAATAGCTTGTTGGCTTGCATACCCCACATGGCGTGGCCCACCCTAGCTAGCCTTTGACTGAAAGCCATTGTGTACCCTACCTCTTAGTCTTTTTTGCATCCCCAAGTTAGTCTTAGCCTTGTCAATGACATGTTTTTTGTCCTAATTAGTGTGAACCATTGTGCTTGTAGCATTTCCTGTGAAGTTTCATGCCTTTACCTTGTCAAAAGTGTGTTCGTGGTCCATGTGTTCCATACCCTACATTAGTCCTTGGTTCTTCTATTATGTGTCATTCTTGACACTTCCTTCCCTTTATACCTTAAGCATAAACCTTCCTACTTTAGCTTGCTTTCCATGCGTTATCCTAACACTTATTTTGGGTACCTCCAATGCCTTGGCATAAATTTCGTGCCCCTTTTCCATTTTTTGAGTGACAAAACCATTGGTTCCTCCTTGAAATGTTTGCTTAGAAAAGCTTGGTGGCTTTGTGCTCTGCTTGCGAATTTTGATCTCTCAACCTCCATTTCAACTATGCACCTCTTCTTTTGGCCTCTTCCCACTTTAACATCTTGGCCTCCATTTCAACCTCACTATTTCCCATTTTTTGCCTCATGACATCTTTTCTTGGTTTCTCGCCTAATTTTTTGGCCTCCTTTTTGTCTTCTTAACAACCTTTGTGGACTTTCAACTTACCTTTGACTTTTATTATTTCTATCCTTCATCTCCTTCATCTAATAGGACTTTTTTTTGGATAGGGAATGTTATTGCATAGGCCTAGTTTCCTAGTTGGTAAAAACCAAAAGGAAGGCACTGCTGATTTTTCAAGTGCAATAAATACAAACACAATTTTCTGCTATAGATAATTGCTTCTAATGATATCATTTTTTACTTTAGCACATTTCAGATCATTAAGTAATTATACTTCAAAAAATTTCAACCATAAATGCAATAGAGCAATAGAGATCACAATAGGATAAGCATGCAAAGAGACACAAAAACTATTACCCTAGGAAATCCCAACCTTGGTAAAATCCCAACAGTCTTTTCTTAGGAGAAATTGTCCAATTCAACAAATGTTACAATCTGAATATCCCGGTCAAACTTGGTCAAATTGACCAAACAAATCTGTCATGTCCTTTCTCAAACACATTAGTAATAGGGTGTTGCTACACAATTTTGCACATTTTTTACTAAGGAAAAGGGCCGCACACTTTCAACTTAGGGACTTAGGGGCCAAATCGACGTTATTTAGTTGCTAGTGGAATGTGGGGGCCACCCACATAGGAGTTCGAATTAGCCATTTGATATGCTTGGAAGGAAAATCGAATGGGTGGATGGAGGGGCCCACATGAGGCTAAGGGGGCCCAAGGAGTTATAAAGAGATATCAACTCTCATTTTGTTTTCATTCTGAATATTTGACAAACAAACTCACTCTTGTACGCTTCGTTGCTTAGCGAGTCTACCAGTTGTTTGGCCACGAGTTTTTTGCAGGGAAGATTCAACCTCTGCTTCAGGGTACCATCCATGCCCGCCCTAGGGAGGCTGTTCCACAGAGATTGCAGTAGCAATTCACATCTCAGCCAGCCATGCAAAGGAAGGGACTGCGTGTTTTCTGGGCAGCCAGAAATACGCAGAGGTTGATTTAGCCACCCAAGAGGCCGAAAATCCAAAGTCAAAATCAGAGAAATTCCCTTCTGGGTTTTTCTGGGTTTTGTCCAATGAGTCTAAGGCTAAACGGGTAGAATTTTTTGGCACTTTCCAGCAGGCCGAAAGTCAGCAAATGTAACTGGAGGTCAGCTCCCAAGAGGTCAAAAATCCAAAGTCAAAATCAGAGAAATTCCCTTCTGAGTTTTGTCCAAGGAGTCTAAGGTTAAAAGGGCAGATTTTTTGGGTAGTTTTTCGGCACTTTCCAGTCGGTCGAAAGTCAGCAGATGTAGTTGGAGAGCAGCTCCCAAGAGGCCAAAAATCCAAAGTCAAAATCAGAGAAATTACCTTCTGGGTTTTCTGGGTTTTGTCCAAGGAGTCTAAAGCTAAAGGGGCAGAATTTTTTGGGCAATTTTTGGTCACTTTCCAGCAAGCTTAGTCAAGAGATCAGTAGTTTACTAGGACAAGTTACAACGCAGAGCATAGTAGAGCAGCAGCTAAACAACCATCTCTCCAGCTATTCTACCACCTGGGTTTGGTCCAGCTTGTCCTTGAGACAAGCCCAGGTGCACTACTCCATTTATATATTGTACTCATGATCTCATATTTCATAATATATGGCTCAGCTATTCCAGTGTTATAGTCTTCAATGGGTGTTTGCTAAATGTTTTTAATTTTCCACTGTAGCACTGTTTGTTTAATTGGTTTATCACTTAAATTCCTGTTTAGGAATATTACAGTGGTATAAGAGCATGATCTTGGCCCAGCTGTGGGTAACTAGTAAGATCATGTGAGATTTGGGCATGTGTGCACAGTGACGAGTTACATCGTACACTACCCATGGCTCAAGGGAGATTCAGTATGTAGGGATTTTGGGGTGGAATCCACTAGAGTGATGTGAGGTTGGCTTAGTTGAAGAAGATGTCAGACCAGATCCCTCTTTGTCCTTACAACATAGACACTAGAGGTGCACAAGCCGTGGGAGTACAACCATCTACACTATGTGGGGAAAACTGACAGAATCAGGGCAGCAGATCTCCTGGAAAAGAGCAGGAAGGCCAGAGATAGTTAGAGGATGAGTCAAGGAGACGATTTTGCTGGTGGAGACCTAGTCTTAGACATCATGGGCCTGAGGAGGAGATTGAACATGAGGTAGAGGACATGCGGGAGTGTGAAGATCACATTGGTATACCTAATGTGGCACAAGAGTCACCATTGTTGGAGGCCTCTTTGATAGCACTAGTTGACACCTTGTGGGAGAAAGTAGAGCATACACCCATAGGACCATCCATTGATGAGGTGTCAGGAAACATTCCCACTGTTGATGAGGAGCCAATAGATACAGAGGCATCTAGATCTATGACACATTTGCCGAACGATAGTCATCTGCAGCTGATTGATGAGCATGTATTGCATGTTGGATTGTCTAGAGAGGAGCAGTTGGAGGCTCATGTTGAGCCCATGATGGAGGAGGACGTGCAACCATCCTTTGGGTTGGCGAGTGATGAGGGGCAACATAGAGACCACACGTTGGGATTTCAGCACAGTTTGTTTTATAGGCACACTGACAGGATCTACAGCGTTATTAGCCCATCCTTACACATTGGATTGAGAGAGGCGGAGTTGTCTACACATACCAAAGGGGATGACTAGGTTAGCAACACTATTGGGTCACCTTTGCCCATTGGAGAGAGAGAGACAGAGCTACCTAGTCAGATCTCATGTGTTGACCTGGGTAGTGGGATGAGATGGTTAGAGTTGCACAAGATGCAACATCCGCATGTCGAGCTTGTTCTATGTGCTAGAGTTTGTGCATTTGATCCCTCTCTTAGGGTTGGATGGTGAGAGATTCTGAGTTGGTACCCGATGGAGTGGGCTAGACTCATGAATATGGTCGTAGTTCAGAGTAAAGCTTAGTGGGAGCTCTCAAACATTGAGGGTGTAGGAGGCCCAAGTTGGCATTGGGATCCAGGCAGGGCTTCCTATCTGATATCAGACATGCGGGATGGCTATGGCATTGATGAGGTAGTCAACCCCATGCATGAGCGCATGCATTCCTTAGGGGAGCTCCAATTGACGCTAGTGGCCAGGTGGTTTGTGAGCAGAATCCATTGGTTGTTTTGGCATGTTGGTTGTGCATGGGGGCGTAGGATGATTAACATTCTCTAGCAGGAGCTGGTTCAAGGAGGTGGCATGGGTAGGCCACCATACCGGATATTGTATGGAGACAATGTTATCCCATTGAGGTTTATAACTCAAGGGTCACAGACGATTGGCACAGTAGAGATATCCCCCTAGCAAGAGTGGAGTTAGGGTGCTCAGGTCTACCAGGATGGACAAGGGGACATGACGTATGTCATGGTGGGGTCACTGTCAGAGTGGTGGACACTTTGGCACATGCAGGATACCATATGTTACAGGGTGGTATGATAGTAGGCATTGGTACACAAGACTACACAGAATTAGGTCGTAGCGTTTAGTGTTATATAGAGGGATGTGGCCTGATGCATACAGACCTAATTCTAAGCCATAACACCCCGTGGTGTGCAGGGCTATGTAGCGAGGAGCTGTGGTTTGCAGAGGAGCATGGAGATACATGGTGGTATACCATAGCATGTCAGTTTAAATTGTGGGGTAGGAGGAGTGACTCGCATTGCATTGAGGACGTGCGGGGAGTGACAAGTGCAGAGACACAGGTAGGACATAGGAGGGTACCCGGATGGTATAGCCGTAGTCCGGGGTATCCATTGGTTTACAGGGATAGGTTGCAGCATACAGTGGCATTTCATGGAGTACAATGGTACTTGGTGGTATGCAGTGACACATGATGCAGTGCAATGGGCTCTTGGAGCTTTCCCTCCAGGGAGACTTATGGACAGGGATAGTAGGTGTACCATTGGATGCAACTCATCTAGGATCGATGAGGACATTGTCGAGCATTTGGGGACACCATGTTTAGTGGAGGCAGGGCCTTGAGGGAGTTATTAGCAGATTCGAGGCGGAGAGAGGGTCGTTCGTCGGATTACTCTTGAGCATTCTCACATACTCTTGATCATACTCTTTGGGACATACCCATCCATCATCCTCCACTATTTCTTACAGTTGCAGAGAGTTTGGTTGTTTCACTTTGACACTCTCCATTCAAGCAGCAGGGCATGGGGGACTCACACCCTAGGCACTTAGATGAGACACCATGTGTCAGGGGCTAAGAGGAGACTCTCCAGTTGAGACACTTGGTAGGTGCACGAGTTGATGGTTACAGACTTAGGGATGGCATGGTTGATTGTCAAGGTAGCATGTGTTCCACCCCTAGGTTCACACTTGGGGAGGTGACCGAGAGCGAGTTACATGTTGCTTTTTTAGTTGGACAACTTGATGTGTTAGGGGAGCATGAGGTGTGGAGGACAATAGTCCTTGTTGGCAGGATGATGCCTAGGCTTCTGGCAGTACCTGAGCACATCATCAAGAGCTGGGATAGCAGATCTCACTATGTGATTTGGCAGACAGAGAACAACTAGATATTTGTGGCACGGGTTCTTGATGCTCAGTGCCTACCTATTGGATACCTACAAGAGGCAGAGACGGGGCACAAAGGGGTCCCAACAACTAGCAGCATATCATAGTGACAGATAGAGAGGATTGGGGTTTGTGGACCTCCAGTATGGTTATGGGATCCAAGGATCCAATGGATTGGTGGGATACTCCACTCCTTAGTGAGCATGGTTGGGATAACAAGCAGACTGATTCATTCACAGGCGGACACATGGGCGATCCCCGAAGTCTTCACTATAGGAAAAGGCAGATTGTTGCGCAAGATTTGGGCTAGCCATGGAGTGACAGGTGCTGGCACTGTTGAGTCACTTTGGGAAGATTGGCCTAGCCTCGATCATCGCATAGATTATGGCCAAGAGTTATGGGAGAGGAGGTTCTGGTACGAGCATGCTAGGCAGTCATTCATGACCAGAGTGTCACGATGTCGGTAGGATAGGTTCCTTCTGCGATGGGCAGAGGATTCTGGCATAATAGGGTTGAGCAGTTCAATTACCCGTAGAGGTGAGCTGGTTTCTATAGGGGAGGGTCATTCAAATCCTTCATTTAGTTTTAGTGATTCATTTTAGTTTTAGTGATTCATTGATGGTGTGGGGAACTTCATCGGTGTGGCAGGGTGATCAATAGGAGGAGATCAGGGGAGCCTCGGGTAGACGAGGGTTCAATTTCACTAGGATTGGATTGCAACTTCGAGAGTTTACTCTTGTAGTGCATGCAATGGACTATTCGGTAGAGCAACTTCATGAGGATTTGGTCAGAGATTTACATCGTCAGGATGCTCTACTTATTGGTGATAGACACAGGGGTTCTAATGCCCATATTTCGCAGGATAGTGAGTGGAGCAAAGGGGGCTTCACGTTGATCAGGTTGGCTTGGGATCCTGGTATCAAGGGACTCCTTCACTATAGGATAGTACAACGATCAAGGACGATCCAATGGCACATTTGGGGCCTTGGTGAAGTTTGCAGTGATAGTGGGGGTCCAGAGTCAGAGAGGGTGTTTGTTCAAGCATTGCTTGGGGACAAATGATGTTTGGTGCATTGGAAGAACTTTCCAGATGAGGATGCCACCTGGGAGGATGAATATATTTTTGGGCACCCAACTTTGAGGTTGCTTGAGGGCAAGCAACATTTGGGAGGGGAGGATGATCATGTCCCTTCTCAAACACATTAGTAACAGGGTGCTGCTACACAATTTTGCACCTTTTTTACCAAGGAAGAGGGCCCCACACTTTCGACTTAGGGACTTAGGGGCCAAATCAACTTTATTTAGCTCGTCTACCCACATAGGAGTTCGAATTAGCTATTCGATATGCTTGGAGGGAAAATCAAATGGGTGGATGGAGGGGACCACATGAGGCTAAGGAGGCCCAAGGAGTTATAAAGAGAGATCAACGCTCATTTTGTTTTCATTTTGAATATTTGACAAACAAACTCACTCTTGTACACTCTGTTGCTTAGCGAGTCTACCGGTTGTTTAGCCACGAGTCTTCCACAGGGAAGATTCAACCAGTGTTGCAAACATCGTGATTTTTTCGCTGAAACGATTAAATTGGCCAATTAAATCAGTGATTTTTTTAAACCCTTGATAACCTGCCAATGGTGAATCATGTGACGCCTGAAGTATCTTCTTCTTGAGCTAAGACCCCTCAGTCAAGAAGATCCAGTCCCTATAGTAGATGATCTCATCGACCACCCTCTACCTGTCATCCGCCACCTGCCCATCCACAACCTCACATGCAAATTTGTCCTTGGAGTAGTCTACTAAGAGTCAAGCCCTCCAATCTGCGTCCAAGCTCATAAGAGACAACGTGGATGGCCTATGTGAAAGGGCATCTACTACCACGTTGTTCTTACCCTTGACATACTCGATGTCAAAGTCATATGCTTGGATCTTCCTGATCCACTTCTGTTGCCTCTCCTGTAGCTGCTTCTACTCCAAAAAGAACTTGAGGCTATTGTGATCAGTCCTCACCCTGAACCTGTTACCCGCCAAATATTGCCGGTACTTAGCCAATGCATGCATGTTGGATAGCATCTCCTTGTCATATATAGAATACAACCTCTTGTGCGGAAGGAGCTTCCGGCTCTCAAAGGCTATAGGGTGACCTCCCTGCATCAACACTGCGTTGATCCCCTCTCCCAATGCATCACGCTCCAAAACAAATGGCTACGTGAAATCCGGCAACACAAGCACTGGGCAGCTGCGCATAATCTCCTTGAGCCTGTCGAAGGCTCGCTGCGCTGTATCCGACCAACTGAATGCCCCCTTCCTCGTCAAGTCTGTCAGGGGTGCAACAAAATGTGAGAAATCCTTGACGAACTTCTGGTAGTAAGTACAAATGCCAATGAACCCTCGAAGTTCCGTCACGTTTCTTGGCTCCAGCCAATCTCTGATGGCCCTGATCTTCTCCTCATGGACCCTCACTCCGTCTACTCCTATGATGTGTCCCATGTATAACATTTCCGTCAACCCGAACTCACATTTGGAGAGCTTGGCATAGAACTACTGCTCCTCCAATATGCACAATACTGTCTCAATGTGCTGGAGATGCTCCTCCCAAGTCCTGTTGTAAATGAGGATATCATCAAAGAACACCAACACAAACTTCCTTAAGTGACTACGTAAGATGTGATTCATGCAAGACTGGAATGTAGCTGGGGCGTTGGTTAGCCCGAAGGGCATCACCAAAAACTCAAAGTGCCCATAGTGACACCTGAAGGCGGTCTTGGGAATGTCTTGCTCCCTCACGCGAATCTGATGGTACCTAGATCTCAAATCAATCTTTGAGAAGAACCGTGCTCCTCTCAACTCGTCCATCAACTCATCGATCCTGGGTATGGGCTATCTGTTCTTCAGGGTCTTCTTGTTCAGGGCCCTGTAGTCGATGCACATCCTCAAGGTGTCGTCCTTCTTCTTCACCAACACCACGAAAGAAGCAAAAGGACTCGTGCTCGGCCAAATGTGCCCAAGAGCAAACAACTCCTGAATGGCTCGCTCAATCTCATCTCGATAGGCCTTGGGATGCCTATAGGGGGTAGTAATCACTGCCTGTATGCCCTGCTCAAGCTCAATAGTGTGCTCAAACCCTCGGTCCGGTGGTTGTCCCGGCAGAATCTCCCCAAATACCATCACATACCGGTCAAGGATGGACTGTATCTTCGGGTGCACTGTCTGCCCTGTAGTCCCTATCTCTGATGCACACAGCTCTACTGCCCACTCTATGTCTCCCTTCCGGAAGACTGCCTCCATCCAATGAGCGAAACAGTCTGAGGCGGATATGTATGCTGTCCCCGTATCTTCTCATGCCTCCCTGTCTTCTCATCATCCCACTCCATCTCTAGGGTGTTCCAATCTGTCATGACCTTTCCTAGAGTGATGGGCCACTAAACACCTAGTATCATGTTGGTGTCCGGAATATCGACCACGAAAAAGTGGTCAGTCAATGTGTAAGTTCCCATCGTCACGGATAACTCTGGTACATAACGTGCACACACCATGGTCTGATCTCCTGGGACCAAAACTGAAAACTCATTGAAGCTCTCTGTCTGTATACCTCTCCACTCAACCATTTGTGCATCGATGAAGTTGTGGGTTGCCCCACTATCAACCAAAATTGATACTCACTGGCCACGTACTATCCCCCATACGCGTAGCGTCAAATACTTGGGAACTCCTCGCAATGCTGCAAGGGCTCCTCCAGTAGGTGCAAAAGCTGCACCACCCGCTGGTGGTGGTGCAGGTGGAAAACGATCCTGTGCGGCATGACTACCTCCTGCCTCCACATCATCCTCCTCATCCTCTTCCCCGCTGGTCTCGGAGAAGACCTCAATAAAATGTGCTTTGCCAGCAGCACATCTATGTCCTGGTGATCACGGCTCTCGACAGGTGAAGCACAACCGCTTCTTCTTCAACTCCCTCCTGGCATCATCATCAAGCTGCACTCGTCCCAGATTCCCCTTTGGAGGCGGAATCCTCACATCCTTCCCCTTAGGCTGAAAATCTTGTCGCTGGGGTTAAGGTGTCTGGGTCCTGGGTAAGACATCCTGTAAGTCCCGGGTCCTGCTAATAGCATCTTGAAGGGTGGTTGGTCTAGCGGATTTGACTAGACCCCAAAGTGGCTCTGTTAACCCCTCAACATACATGTAGTTCCTCCGTGCCATGGATAGATCAAGCACCATCACTGAAACCCTTAAGAAATCTGAAATGTAGGTCTCTGGGCTCCCAGTCTGTTTGAGCCTCGTCAACTCCACAAAGTGTTGTTCCGGATCCCTCCGGTCAAAACCTCTCCATCAATCTCCTTGTGAACTCGGCATATGTCGTCACTATGGCGTCTCCGAGTGTAACCATCCCATGGAACCACCAATCTTGTGCCTCTACATCCAAATGTAATGTCGCTACCTTGATGGCCTCCGTCTCCAACATTTGGTTAAGCTGGAAGTAAATGTTCAGCTTCTCCAACCAAGACTTTTCCGCACTATTTGATGAACCATCAAACGTAGGCAAGTGGAATCTACTAGCTGCATGGTGGGTGTCACCATCATGATAATGTCGGTACCATTTATGATGGTCTCGGGGTCTACTATCCTGTTGGAGCTGTACAAAGTCTCTGAATGAGAGAGCCTCCCTGAACTCCTGCCCATCGACTTGGTATTCTGTAAAATAATCGCCCATATGACTGGGCTCTGCCTCTTGCTGGGTTGCGGCCCCCATGTCTGCTCCTAAGAAAGTGGGCATGGTAGAGCGTGTAGGGGCATGTGAGGCCACCTGCTGAGTAGTATCACGCTACTCTGGAAAATGGTGGGATGCACCTGATCCCTCACCAACCTGGAAAACCCATGGGCTCTCACGCTATCTAGCCTCTATTGCCATGAATCTCTGCCCCATCACCTCAATCTGCCTCAACAGATCCTGTACTGATTTGAGGAGCATGTTCGCAAATCTCTTCCCATTATCATCTGCCATCTGATCCTCTTACTCTGCGTCCACCACAGGCTCCTCCTGCCCTGCGTCCACCACCGGAACACAGTCTCCCTCTCCATAGGTGTTCTCCAACCTACACCTAGCATCTCTGTATCTCCTACCTCTGTAACAAATATAGGGCTTTTCCCCCGATGTCATAGATTGCTAGCTCCACAGGCTGAGCTAGATCTATGCTCTGATACCCCTGTAATATCCCTTATCAAGAATATTCCTCAAACACAAGCAAACTCCAACCTGTAATATCCCTAACCCGGAATATTCCTCAAACCCCAGCAAAATCTCAACTAGCAAAACGTACAAGTGGTATAGTAGCCGAGAAAATCACAGAGATATAATAACAGCAGTACAACAACAATAATGTATATATGAAATATAAATAGATACTCAAGAAATGCAGTGAGAAATACTAAGCCATTTTTTATACTGAGTAGAAGAATGAGTACAGGAGGTGATCAGGAAGATGGCACCTCAACTTGCACAAGGCAAGTGAAGAAAGACACTCAAAATAGCAAAAGAATGGCTTCTCTCTGGATTGCGTCCCAGCTGCTAGAAAACTATCGCGCAGGCACTGCTGCTGAAAATAAAATGAAGGTTTGGGGCTGTTCCCCTCCTCTGAAAAGGCTGAAACTCTGGAATCGGACTCTACTTAAGAAACCCAGAAAAACCCAAAAAGCTTTTTTGAAATGGTCGACCTTCGAAAATCACCCCTTGGGGATCTACGCAGTCCCTCAATGCTCTGTGCTGCCTCTGAAGAAACTCCTCCAGAACTCTGCCCAAAATCCTCCAATATGCAAGGGTTGGTCCCTTGCTCAATCACCCAGCACAAATCCTCCTGCAAAACCCCAATCCAAAACTCCTGCCAGAAAGAACTGCGTCATCCCTCTCAGTGTTGTGCAGTCATCCAAGATGCTCAATCCTCCTGCCAAAATGCTGATGAAACTACTGCAAAAATGTTGATGGAAATACCTTTCCCGAGCAAGCACTCGAAGTCCCCTGGGGCTAAGGGTGAGATCTCTTAATGGAGACATTCAATGCACTAAACATTGTTGCAGACTAGCTAAACAGCCTATGTGCTTTAAGTTGAAGTGACTAGCTCAAATGCACATAATTGAATGACAAAATGAGGAGGCTCCCCTCTCCTTTATAGTGTTGGCCTCTCTCAATCCCAAGGCCCAGCTCCTCCAACACAGTCCCTTTCTTGCCACGTGTTCCTTTCCATCTGCGCAGTCCCTCCAAGTGTCTATGTGGGCCCCATCTCTGCGTGGTCCTTTCGCCCCCTTGGCTCCCCTTTAAGTCACAATGTTGTGCTACTAGGAAGTGACTTTATTCTAAAGGTGAGTTATGTCCCCCTTTTCCTCACCTTTTTATTTATAAATAACTATAGAAGGCAAAATTGAGCAAAATCGAATATTCCAATTAGCCATGGCTAATTAGGAATATTACAGTCTCCCTCGGAAAAATGTTGCTTGTCCTCAAGCAACTGAAGTGATGGATGTTGCAAAATTTTCTCACTCTCCCAAGTGGCATCCTCATCCGGTAAATTCTTCCACCTCACCAAGAATTCCTAGACCATCCTACTCCATAGCTGCCTCTCCCTGGTATCAATCATAGCCTCTGGCTACAACACCAAATGCCCCTCATCATCTATGGGTGGTAGCTCATCTGTCACTGTCACATGTTGTCCCAATGCCTTCTTCAGGCATGATACATGAAAGACGTTATGAATCTTGCTGCCTTGGGGCAGCTCCAACTCATACGCAACCTGTCCAATCCTGCGTACCACCTTATATGGCCCATAAAAGCGAGGCTTGAGCTTTTTAGCCCCCTTCTGCTTCAGTGACGACTGTCAATATGGCTGTAACTGTAGGTAGACCAAGTCCCCTACCTTAAACTGTCTCTCCACCCGATCCTTGTCGGCATACAACTTCTGCTGGTTTTGTGTTGTAGCCATATTATCCTTGAGAGCGTGGAGAATATCCTAACTCTCTTGGATCCAAATCTTGGCTCTCGGAGCCTTGTTAGCACCAAACATCACGTCAGAAAAAGACAAGGGATGATATCCATACAAAGCATATAATGGTGACATACCAATGGACATGTGATGTGTAGTGTTGTAGCAGTACTCCCCTAGATGCAGCCACTTCAACGATGCTCATTGCTGCCCACTAACATAGTTATGCAAGTAGCCCTCCAGCCACTTGTTAACTATTTATGTCTGCCCGTCCGTCTGTGGGTGATAATTGGTACTTGGTGTCAACTCTGTCCCCACCAACCGGAAATGCTCCTGCCAAAACCCACCCATGAAACGACAATCCTTGTCACTGATGATGGCCTTAGGAAGACCATGTAGCCCGAAGACCTCTCTGAAGAACAGCTCGGCCACCTGTGCTGCTGTGTAGTGTGCGGATATGGCGAAAAAATGTGCATACTTTGTCAGTCGATCAACGATGACAAAGATACAATCCTTGCCCTGCACCATGGGCAACCCTATGATGAAGTCCATCGAAATACTCTCCCACTCCCCTCCGGAATGGGAAGAGGCTGCAATAATCCTGTGGGATGGCTCATCTCCCCCTTGTTCCTCTGGAAAATGTCGCACTCCTGGACATGCTGGAGTACGTCCTCCTTGAGGCCCTCCCATGAGAACCTCTCTCTAATGGCCTTGTAGGTTTTGGTAAACCCCTGATGGCTTGCCAATGGTGAATCATGTGACGCCTGAAGTATCTTCTTCTTGAGCTGAGATCTCTCTGTCAAGAAGATCCGGTCCCTGTAGTAGATGATCTTATCGACCACCCTGTACCTATCATCTGCCACCTGCCCATCCAGAACCTCACATGCAAATCTTTCCTTGGAGTACTCTACTAAGGGTCGAGCCCTCCAGTCTGCGTCCAAGCTCATAAGAGACAATGTGGCTGGTCTACGTGAAAGGGCATCTGCTACCACATTATTCTTACCCTTGACATACTCAATGTCAAAGTCATACGCTTGGATCTTACTGATCCACTTCTGCTGCTTTTCCTGTAGCTGCTTCTACTCCAAAAAGAACCTGAGGCTGTTGTGATCAGTCCTCACCCTGAACCTGTTACCCACTAAATACTGTCGGTACTTGGCCAATGCATGCATGATGGCCAGCATCTCCTTGTCGTATATGGAATACAACCTCTCGTGCGAAAGGAGCTTCCAGCTCTTAAAGGCTATAGGGTGACCTCCATGCATCGACACTGCGCCGATCCCCTCTCTCGACGCATCACACTCCAAAATAAATGGCTGCGTAAAATCTGGCAATGCAAGCACTGGGCAGCTGCTCATAACCTCCTTGAGCCTATCAAAGGCTTGCTACGCTGTATCCGACCAACTGAATGCCCCCTTCCTCGTCAGATCTGTCAGGGGTGCAGGAAGCTGTGAGAAAATCTTGATGAACTTCCGGTAGTAAGTACAAATTCCAATGAATCCTCGAAGTTCTGTCACGTTTCTCGGCTCCGGCCAATCTTTGATGGCCCTGATCTTTTCCTCGTGGACCCTCACTCCATCCACCCCTATGATGTGTCCCAAGTATAACATCTTCGTCAATCCAAACTCACACTTGGAGAGTTTGGCATAGAACTGCTACTCCTCCAAGATGCACAATACTGTCCCAATGTGTTGGAGATGCTCCTCCCAAGTCTTGCTGTAAATGAGAATATCATCAAAGAACACCCACATAAACTTCCTTAAGTGACTGCGGAAGATGTGATTCATGCAAGACTGGAATGTACCTGGGGCATTGGTTAGCCTGAAGGGCATCACCAAAAACTCAAAGTGCCCATAGTGACACCTAAAGGTGGTCTTGGGAATGTCTTGCTCCCTCACGTGAATCTGATGGTACCCAGATCTCAAATCAGTCTTTGAGAAGAACCGTGCTCCTCTCAACTCATCTGTCAACTCATCAATCCTGGGTATGGGGTACATGTTCTTCAGTGTCTTCTTGTTCAGGGCCCTATAGTCAATGCACATCCTCAATGTGTCGTCCTTCTTCTTCACCAACACATGGAAGAAGCAAAAGGACTTGTGCTCGGCCGAATGTGCCCAAGAGCCAGCAACTCCTGAATGGCCCACTCAATCTCATCCCGATAGGCCTTGGGATTGCCTATAGGGGGTAGTAATCACTGCCTGTATGCCTTGCTCAAGCTCAATGGTGTTCTCAAACCCCCAGTCCGGTGGCTGTCCCAACGGAATCTCCCCAAATACTATGGCATACCAGTCAAGGATTGACTGTATCTCCGGGTGCATTGTCTGCCCTGTAGTCCTTGTCTCTGATGCACGTAGCTCTACTGCCCACTCTATGTCTCCCTTCCGGAACACTGCCTCCATCCGATGAGCCAAAACAGTCTGAGGCGGATATGTGTGTTGTCCCCGTATCTTCTCATGCCTCCTTGTCTTCTCATCATCCCACTCCATCTCTAGGGCCTTCCAATCTATCGTGACCTTCCCTAGAGTGATAAGCCACTGAACACCCAGTACTATGTTGGTGTCTGTAATATTGACCACGAAAAAGTGGTCAGTCAGTGTGTAGGTGCCCATCGTCACTGATAACTCTGGGACATAACAAGCGCACACCATGGTCTGATTTCCTATGACCAAAACTGAAAAGACATCGAAGCTCTCTGTCTGTATACCTCTCCGCTCAACCATCTGTGCATCGATGAAGTTGTGGGTTACCCCACTGTCAACGAAAACTGATACACGCTGGCCACGTACTTCCCCCATACGCATAGCGTCAAATACGAACTCCTCACAATGCTGCAAGGGCCCCTCCGATAGGTGCAAAAGCTGCACCACCTGCTGTTGGTGGTGGAGGTGGCAAACGATCCTGCACAGCATGACTACCTCTTGCCTCCACATCATCTTCCTCATCCTCTTCCCTGCTACTCTCGGAGAATACCTCAATGAAATGTGCTTTGCCAGCAGCACATCTATGTCCTGGTGCCCATGGCTCCTGATAGGTAAAGCACAACCGCTTCTTCTTCAACTCCCTCCTGGCATCATGATCAATCTGTGCTCGTCCTGGATTCCCCTTTGGAGGCGGAACCCTCACATCCTTCCCTTTAGGCTGGAAAGCCTGTCTCTGGGGGTAAGGTTTCCGGGTCCTGGGTAAGGCATCCTGTAAGTCCCGGGTCCTGCTAATAGCATCCTGAAGTGTGGTTGGTCTAGTGGACTTGACTAGACCTCGAAGTGGCTCTGCTAACCCCTCAACATACATGTAGATCCTCCGTGTCATGGATAGATCAGGCACCATCACTGAAACCCTCAAGAAGTTTGCAATGTAGGTCTTTGGGTTTCCAATCTGTTTGAGCCTTTTCAACTCAACAAAATGTTGTTCTGGATCCCTCCGGTTTAACCTCTCTATCAGTCTCCTGGTGAACTCGTGTAACCAACCCATGGAACCACCAGTCCTGGGCCTCACCATCCAAATGTAATGTCGCCACCTTGATGGCCTTGTCTCTGACATCTGGTTAAGCTGGAAATAGATGTCTAGCTTCTCCACCCAAGACCTTGCCGAATTGTTTGATGAGCCATCAAACGTAGGCAAGTGAAATCTACTAGTTTTGCGGTGGGTGTCTCCATCATGATAATGTCGGTATCCTCTGTGATGGTCGCGGGGTCTACTATCCCGTTGGAGCTGAACAAAGTCTCTGAATGAGAGAGCATCCTTGAAATCCTACCCATAGGCCTGGTACTTCGCAAGATAATGGCCCATATGACTGGGGTTTGCCTCCTGCTGTGCTCCGGCCACCGTATCTGCTCCTAGGAAAGTGGGCATGGTAGAGCGTATAGGGGCATGTGAGGCCACTTGCTAAGCAGTATCATGCTGAGTGGCACCCTGCTCTCGCAAACGGTGAGATGCACCTGATCCCTCTCCAACCTGGAAAACTCATGGGCTCTCATGCTGTCTAGCCTCCATTGCCATGAATCTCTGCCCCATCACCTCAATTAGCCTCGACAGATCCTGCACTGATTTGAGGAGCATCTCCGCAAATTTTTTCCTGTCATCATCTGCCATCGATTCCTCCTGCTTTGCATCCACCACAGGCTCCTCCTATTCTGTGTCCACCACCCGAACATAGTCTCCCTCTCTGTAGGTGTTCTCCAACCTACGCCCAGTGTCTCTGTATCTCTTACCTCTGTAGCAGATGTAGGGCCTTTCCCCTGGTGTCATAGATTGCTAGCTCCACACGCTGAGCTAGATCTATGCTCTGATACCACTGTAATATCCCTAACCTGAAATATTCCTCAAACCCCAGCAAAATCTCAACCAGCGAAATGTACAAGTGGTATAGTAGCCGAGAAAATCACAGAGATATAATAAAAGCAGTACAACAACAATAATGTATATATGAAATATAAACAGATACTCGAGAAATGCAGTGAGAAATACTAAGCCATTTTTTTATACTGAGTAGACGAATGAGTACAGGAGGTGATCAGGAAGATGGCACCTCAACTTGCACAAGGAAAGTGAAGAAATACACTCATAATAGCAAAAGAATGGCTTCTCTCTGGATTGCATCCCAGCTGCTGGAAAACTGTCGTGCTGCTGAAAATCAAATGAAGGTTTGGGGTTGTTCCCCTCCTCTGAAAAGGCTAAAACTCTGGAATTAGACTCTAGTCAAGAAACCCAGAAAAACCCTGAAAGCTTTTCTGAAATGGCCGACCTCCAAAAATCACCCCCTTGGGGATCTGCACATTCCCTCAATGCTTTGCGCGGCCTCTGAAGAAACCCCTCTAGAACTCTGCCTGAAAATCTGCCCAAAATCCTCCAATATGCAAGGGTTGGTCCCTTTCTCAATCACCTAGCACAAATCCTCCTGCAAAACCCCAATCCAAAACTCCTGCCAGAAAGAACTGCGTCATCCCTTTCAGTGTTGCTCAATCATCCAAGATGCTCAATCCTCCTGCAAAAATGCTGATGAAACTACTGTAAAAATGCTAATGGAAATACCTTGCACGAGTAGGCACTTAAAGTCCCCCGAGGCTAAGGGTGAGATCTTCAAACGGAGACACTCAATGCACTAAACAACCAGCGTGCTCTAAGTAAAAGTGACTAGCTCAAATGCACATAATCGAATGACAAAATGAGGAGGCTCCCCTCTTCCTTATAGCGTTGGCCTCTCTCAATCCCAAGGCCCAGCTCCTCCAACATAGTGCCTTTCTTGCCACGTGTTCCTTTCCATCTACGCAGTCCCTCCAAGTGTCTGCGTGGGCCCCATCTCTGCGTGGTCCTTTGGCCCCCTTGGCTTCCCTTTAAGTCACAACGTTGTGCTACTAGGAAGTGAATTTATTCTAAAGGTGAGTTATGTCCCCCTTTTCCTCACCTTTTTATTTATAAATAACTATAGAAGGAAAAATTGAGCAAAATCGAATATTCCAATAGTCGTGGCTAATTAGGAATATTACACAACCAGAGATGGATTGGGAGGGCATTTACCAGATATGTCGCCTCTGAAAAGAGGACGAGATTTGGAGGCTACCTGGCCCTTTCCAGACTCTATCCAAGAGTATAGGAGAAAACACACAAGTGGTATAGTAGCTGGGAAGCTCAAAGAGATAAAAATAACAATGCTGCAACATATAACAATATAACCATAAGCAGATACTCAAGAAATGCAGAGAGAAATGCTAAGCCATTTTATTATACTGAGTAATAGAATGAGTACAGGAGGTGATCAGAAAGATGGCACCTCGACTTGCACAAGGCAAGTGAAGAAATACACTCAAAATAGCAAGGAATGTCCTCTCTCTGAACTGTGTCCAAGCTGTTGCTGCTAGAAATCAAATGAGGATTTGGGGCTGTTCCCCTCCTCAGAAAATGCTGAAACTATGGAATCGTATTCTACTCAAAAAACCCAGAAAAACCCAGAAAGTTTTTCTGAAATGGCTGACCCTCGAAAATCGCCCCCTTGAGGATCCACGCAATCCCTCAAGGCTCTGCACTGTTGCTGAAATGAACGCACCACAACTTTGCCTGAAACTCAACCAAAATCCTCCAATATGCAAGGGTTGATCCCCTGCTCAACCTCCTAGCACAAATCCCCCTGCGAACCTTCAATCCAGAACTGCTCCCCAGAAAGAACTGCGTCATCCCTCTCAAGACTGCGCAATCATCCAAGATGCTTAATCCTCCTGCCAAAATGCTGATGAAACTACTGCAAAACTACTGATGGAAATACCTTGCCCAAGCAAGCACTCGAAGTCCCCTGGGGCTAAGGGTGAGATCTCCGAACGGAGACACTCAATGCACTAAACAGTGTTGTAGACTAGCTAAACAGCCAACGTGCTCTAAGTCGAAGCGACTAGCTCAAATGGACATAATCGAATGCCAAAATGAGGAGGCTCCTCTCTCCTTTATAGCATTGGCCTCTCTCAATCCCAAGGCTCACCTCCTCCAATGTAGCTTTCCTCTTGTCATGTGTTTCTCACCATCTGCGCAATCACTTCATGTGTCTACGTGGGCCCCTTCTCTACGTGGTTCTTTGGCCCCCCTTGGCTCACCTTTTAAGTTACAACGTTGTGGTACTAGGGAGTGTCTTTATTCATGAAGTGAGCATGTCCCCCTCTCCTCACCTTTTCATTTATAAACAACTATACAAGGCAAAATTGAGCAAAATCGAATATTCCAATTAGCCATGGCTAATTAGGAATATTACACTATCGGCTTGCTGGTAGAATTGATCTATATAAGGTCGATGATAATATTGGAAGTGATCAGCTCCCTGCTGCTCTTGTATTATCCACAATCCCTTGGGCTGGACTGTGGCCGCCTTGGAAAGCTGGTTGGCAACCATATTACACTCCCTGTAAATATGTTGACAAGAGATATAAGTAAATTGTGCTTTTAAGTGCATGACATCATCCAAAATGTTTATGAGAGAGTGCATATGACATGCAGATGAGTTATTGAACCAGTTTATGATGGTTTTAGAGTCTCCAAATATTTGAATATGTCTGCATTCATATGCAAGAGAAAAATGGAGAAGATGTCTAAGAGATCAATTCAACATAATTGTTTGTACCAATCCCCAAGCCCACTTGGATTTGTAAGTAAGGATTTTCAGATTTATGCAATAATATACCCCCTCCACATCCTTGTTCTTGTGCAGCACCATAAAAGTATGCCCGAGAGAGATTATGTTCAATGACTTCTGGTGTCACAATGCAACCAGGAGGTGTGGGATCATCTTTTGGGATATTATGATGGGCATTAATAATTTGGGCAATAGTTGATGGCCAGCAAGCCACTCTGTCTCTGAAAATGAAGTCGTTCCTATTCAGCCAAATGGTCTAGCAAATTATTAGAAGAAGGCAATGATTTTTCTTGTCCGAGGACCCCTCCCTCCAATGATTCTAGGCCTCCAAAACATTTTTCCCGTGCCATCTGATGGAAATGGACAATGTTGATAGAAATTGTTCCCATATGTAGATCACTGATGAGCAATGGAGAAAGAGGTGATCATTATTTTCCTTTGTTTGATGACAAAGTACACACCAAGAGTGGCGGAAGAAGGATCTTTTCATCAAATTACCCCTGGGTGGTGTCTTGTTCATTAAGACGTTCCACATAAGCAGTTTGGCTCGGGGAGGAGCTTTAAGCTTCCAAAGAGTACGCCACCAATCCATAAGTGCAGGCGGCATATGGGTAGCATGTATGATGGGATAACCATCTTTAGGAGTGTATGCACCATGCCCAGCAGGGGCCCAAATAAGTTCGTTAGCCCACTCCTTAATGCAAACATGAGATTCTGACAGCGTAGTGATATATCTTGCCCAAGCTTGCTGCCACTATATAGGTATACCTAGTAAGTCGATTGATTTCCATGCTTGTGCAAATAGGTAGGTGTTGTCTGAATCAACAATGTTGGCGATCATGAGGATATCTCTTTTCTTGAGAAATTGAATGAGGTCGGGAGAAAGTTGATACATGTTGCCACATCCAGTCCAAGGGTCTATGCCAATATGCATAGATGAGCCATCTCTAATTCGCCAAGTAAGTCTATTTCTAATAGTGGGCAGAGTATGTAAGCAGTGTTCCACGGGGATGCGTCCCCCAGGGTCGGGTGCGTGCACCCCTCGCACCCCACGCACCCGGGACGGGGAGTCTCTTAGGGGTGCATTTCCCCACGCACCCTTTTTGGGGAATCTTGGGGAGATGCAAGGGGGTGCGTTTCCCCAGTGTGGGAGTCTAGACTCCCCAAGACTCCCCAAAAAGGGTGCTTCTGGGCGTCCCCCTTCAGTGTGGGAGTCTAGACTCCCCAAAAAGGGTGCGCCTGGGCGTCCCCATTTAAATTTGTTTAATAAGACTTAAAAATTCAAAATTCAAAATCAATAATTCAAAAATCAAAAACATTAATTTTTTTTTTTAAACTAAAAGTAAAACTAAATAATTAAAACTTAAAAGTCTAAAAAAAAATTAAAATTAAAACTAAATAACTAAAACTTAAAAGCCTAAACCTAAAAGTCATGAAAGGCAAAACTTAAAGTTAAAAGCTCATTTCATTTCAACCCAAAGTCATTTCCATTTCCACGCAGAGGCATTTCCACGCAGTGCTGATTTGAATAAATTATCGATCAATGTATTTGAATATTTTATTATTGATTTTTATTTTTATTTTTCAAATCTCATGGTATGTATGAATAATAATTAATTCAATAATGAGACTTGTCACTTGAGTATGTCATATGAATGATGTATGTATCAAAATGAATGATGAGGATGGATCAATGACTCAAATTTCAATTGTCTATTTAATATTCTTATGCTTTCATTATTGAACAATGAACAATGAATATCAACTTGAATATATATATATATATATATATATATATATATATATATATATATATATATATATATATATATATCTCGACGACTCCCCGCACCCCCGAAATTTCCCTAAAATTTGAGGGTACTCCCACACGTCCCCCTTGTGCGTCTCCCCGCACCCACATCTCCCCGCACCAGAGTCTTGGTGGAACATTGGTGGCATGTGATAGATAGGTGAGTGAGGTAGGGGACGAGAAGGGGCAGCCCTAAGCCACATGCTGAGGTACAAGGGTACTTAATAAAAGGGAAGTCAATACTTGGGTTTATAATGTATAGGAGGGAGCAATCGTGGTACATGAAGTGCCCCGGCCTTGATTTTTCCACCCTTCTTTATATTCCTTTTTCCTTTTTATGATTTTCTTTGATTAACAACCCGGGTCTCAAAGGGTAAGAGCATGATGCATAAGATATAGCAGTGAATACCCCCCTTTAATAGTAGAGAAGTTAATTGCCCACCAGGTGTTAGGAAAACCATGGGTTCCTATATGATGAGGGAGGTTCATAGAACGCGTAGGAACCAGGGTGATGGCCATGATGATGGCGTAGAGCTCATATATTGTTGTTTCCCACGTGCTAAATGTGTTTGTCCCGATCATCTTTTGCCTTTTGTGGTACATTTTCCTGTTGAATGTGGCCAAACATGCTTCTATCTTTCTTTTGAGTTGCATCAACCTCTTGGGCATCATTCCAAGCCTGACCCAAGGTGAGGGCAAGGGGAAGGGATGAGCTGAGGGCAAGGGGAAGGGATGAGCTAACCCTATGTGGACCTAGTGGATAAATGTGGACCCAAGTGGGAGAAATGATGAATGGGGTAATAATGAGTGGAAAAGGGGTAATATAAGTGGATAAGGGAGTAGGACCACACAACCAAAATCGAGGTTTCCAGTGAAATAACATCCCTAAAGCCAAATGGTCAGTAAAAGAGATCCCACAGGACTGGAATCCAAATTTAACCTCCAAAAGGGGTCTAAGGGACAGAAGCACGGACCCAACCCATTCTTTTCGCCGAATCCCCTCATTAATCCATGCCCAGAAGTGTCCATGATAAGGAAACTACAATACTCAATTACCAAATGACAAGGCATACCTTTAGGTTCGGGAGGCCCACCTTCAAACATACGATCATGGCCAATGGGCAAGGGACCACATGGATGGCTCAGGTGGTGGAGAAATGGCACAATGAGCTAGCTGGTGGTTGTAAGGGGTTGTTGGTTGTTGGTTGAAGACCATCTTGGAGAAAAAACTTCTCTTAAGGATATCACCCGCAAAATGGTGGGTAACAGGTTCATCTATAGGAGGTTCATCTTGTTTTTCTACAACATCATCATTATTATCCTTCCTTGGAATGGGGACATCTTGAGCCTTCCCAAGGGTAGTATCTTCATCGAAAGTGACATCATGGCTAATTTCCACATCTTTTTGTCCAGGCACATAGATTTTACATGCCTTTGAATTTTCACTATATCCCACAAATATACATTTCTTCCTAAATGCTTCTAACTTATTTCTTTTCTCTTTAGGCACATGAAAATACACGAGACAACCAAATATTCTAAAATGAGAAACATCAGGTTTCTTACAAATGAAAACTTCTTTGGGTGTCTTGAAATCTAGTGCTTGATGTGAGCTCCTATTTTCAACATACACGACAGTGTTGAAAGCTTCTCCCCATAAGAACTTCAGTAGACCTTGGTCATGGAGCATAGCATGGGTGGCTTCCATGATTGTTCGATTCTTCCTTTCAGCAAGACCATTTTGCTCAGGAGTGTATGGAATAGTTGTCTCCCTCTTAAGGTCAGCCTCTCTACAAAATTCATTGAATTCATTTGTTTCATATGTAGTTCCATTGTTGGTCCTCAATATTTTGATCTTCTTCCCTGTTTGATTTTCTACCAAGGATTTGAAAGAATGGAACCATTTGAACACTTCATCCTTCTTTAAGAAATAGATCCATGTTTTGCGAGAGAAGTCATCCACAAAAATTGCATAGTATAAGTATATTCCCAATGAAGTTATGGGCAACATACCAGATAGGTAAGAACAAACCAATTGAAGAATATCGGAAGTTTGACTTTCACTTGAAAGGAATGGTCCCCTTGTAAGTTTCTCAGTTGCACAACCCTGACAAACTCCTTCAAGCTTCATGTTGAACTCAGGAATACCTGTGACCATCTTCTTTATTCCAGGTGATGATCTGGATTTAGACAAGAATGCAACAAATTACAGAGATAACCATAAATACAGAGATGCAAGAGAAATAATATTTCATTTCATTAATGTAGAATACTGAAATATGCTTACGAACAGAATGGAAATAAGACTAGCTCGAGCAATGGTAGCTTATCTCTAGGAAGAGATGTGGCGGGTACATGCCTCTAAACTGTGTTACAATGAGGCTCGAAGGCCTATTTATTGTTGAGAAACAATGGAAAACCCTAAACATCCAAAAACCTAACCCTAGGAGATGAAGCGCCAAACTATGGGCCCCGTTTGGGTAAATTGGTACATCAACTTCCCGGGGTCGTAACTTTGGCATACGATCTCCGTTTGACGTGCACAATATCTCGTTAAAAAGATCTATCCGAGGACTACAAATTTTGAGTGACCAAAATTGGCTTATGATCTATGGTGATCTTAGTTTTCAAAAAGAACGTCGTTTAGGGCCTCAAAACGGCTCCGAAAGTTCAGGACCCAAAAAAAAGCAAAAAATAGTAAATTGTGCTACAAATAAGGAAACTAAAAAACTGAAAGAAACAATGGTGGGGGTCCAAGTGGAATAGACGAGTGGCCACCAATATATGACCTGGATCATTCCTCCCCTCTTAGGAAGCAATGGTCCCTATTGCTTTGAGTTCCTCCATGAGATGAGGAAACTTCTGCTGAACTTGGTTCCTAGTGAGCCACTTGCCCTAGTGTAGGAGTTGGCTTGCTTTGACAACTCGATATAGTTGAATCCTTTGTTGTTGGGTGTTCTTGATCTGCATGTCCATGATCCGATCAGTTGTGGCTTGCTCCATGCAATCTAGATTTAACTGTGTAGGTGTGAGTTGTTCTACAATGTCTGATGTGTCCAGCAATGGTGGGAAGTATGATCGAAGGCAGTCCACATTGAACACTGGGTGCACGCCAAGGAATGGGGGAATGCTAAGCTCAAATGCAGTGTCTCCCATAGCCTTGGTAATGGTGTAAGGACCATATCGGAGTGGTCTGAGTTTCAGATAGGCTCCGGTAAGGCATTCCTTCTGCAAATGCAACTAGATTTTGTCGCCCACCTGAAACTTGTGTGGCACCCGATGTTAATCGTGTTGCTGCTTGTACTTGGCATTTGATTTATCCAAAATGTCATGGACCTGCTAGCGGATATGTTGGATGTGCTCAATGAAGTTGTTTGCCTTATCGGCTTCCAATTGGACATGAGCTGAATCTGCCTGAGTAGTTGAAAATGGTATGGTCACATCAATGGGACATAGTGGATAGAATCCCAAGCCCATCTAAAAAGGGCTGTGGCCAGTTGAGTTGTGGAGAGCTCAATTATAGCTATGATGGACATAGGGGAGGCTCTCATCCCATGTGCGTGGATGCTTTGAGTTGTACATGCGCAGAATGTGTACAATAATGAATAATCTTGTTGACGACCTCCGTCTGGCCATTAGTTTGGGGATGGAAAGCTGTTGACTTAATGAGCTTGGTGTCCAGCATCGACCAAACAATAGACCAAAATGTACTGAGGAACCTGTTGTCCCGAGCTGAGATGATATACTGTGGGATCCCAAAGTGTACCCACATTCGTTCAAAGAAGAGTTTAGCAATGACTTCTGCTGTGATATTCTTCTTGCAGGTCACCATAATAACCATCTTCAAGAATCTATCGACGGCCACAAAAACATAGTCGTTTCCATGCTTAGTAGAAGAAATACCTGACATGTAATCCATGGAGATGGATTCCCAAGGTTGACTAGGGGTAGGCAGCGAAGTATAGAGGCCTTGCTTCTTGATGGTCGGTTTGGCAATGGCGCAAGAAGTGCAGGATCCGATGTGCTTCCTGACATCCTGTCGAAGATTCGACCAATAGAAATACTTCTGCAATACTGCCACTGTTTTCTCGACCCCGAAATGCCAAGTGGACCGACTGTAGTATGCTTCCCAAATCATCTTGGCTTGCTCGCTTGAAGGAACACAAAGGTTTCCCAAGTGGCATAGCAAGGCATCCTGGAAGTGAAAATCTGGAACTTGTTGACCCTCCAAGAGCATATGGTATGTGTGGCCGAATTCTGGGTCGCTTTTGTAGAGAAGTGGCCAATCAAAAGTCTTGTGCCCACAAGAGTTGAGCACAGTGGTTAACGCCATGATCGGTAGTCGACTGAGGCAGTCTACAACATTATTGGTGCTACCCTTCTTATACTTGAGATCCAAATGGAACTCTTGCAGGTATGTGGACCACTTCTGATGGTGATCATTCTGCAACTTCCCTTGCGTTTGTACGAACTGCAGGGGTTGGTGGTCTGTGTGGATGACCGTTTCCTTCCCCAAAATGCAATGCTTCCATTGTCAGCAGGCCTACACAATGGAATACATCTATTTGTCATAAGTTGGATACTTCTGGACTGTGTCTAAAAGTGTCTCACTGTGATATGCCACTGGATGCCCCTGTTGAGTAAGGACTGCCCCAACAGCATAGTTAGAGGCATCTGTCTCGATCTCAAATGGTTGTTGCAAGTCTGGGAAAGTGAGCATTGGTGCAGAACAGAGGCGATGTTTCAATTCTGCGAATGGCTTCTGTTGAGATTCAGACCAAAAGAATTTTTCTTTCGCTCCTCCATTGGTGACTTGACTCAAGGGCCAAGTGATATGAGAGAATCCCAACACGAACATGCGGTAGAAATTGGCAAGACCCAGAAAGCTACGAAGCTCTGTCAGAGTGGTTGGGGCTGGCCAATCCCAAATGACTTGGATCTTGGTTGGATCCACATGCACCCCTCGTTCATCAATAATGTATCCCAGATACTGAACCTGGGTCATGCCAAAAGTGCATTTCTCCAAATTGGCACACAGCTTGTGTTGCCGCAGTGTTTGGAGAACCTGTCGGATGTGGTGGAGGTGCTCTTACCAACTCTGGCTGAAGATCAGGATGTCATCCAAGTATACCACTACAAATGAGTTGGTGAATGGCCGCAAGATGCCATCCATCAGCCTCATGAAGGTTGCAGGAGCATTCGTCAACCCAAAAGGCATAACCAACCATTCAAAAAGGCCCTCCTTCGCTTTGAAGGCAGTCTTCCACACATTAGAGGGTTCGATTGGTACCTGGTGATATCCGAACTTCAAGTCGATCTTGCTAAAATATTTTGCCCCCTTGAGTTGGTCCAAAAGGTCATCAATCCGTGGGATCGGGTACCTATTCCGGACAATGATTTTGTTCAGCGCCCAATAGTTAATACAGAGTCTCCAAGTCCCATCCTTCTTCTGTACCAACACGATCGGGCTCCCACAGGGCGATGAACTCAGCCGGATGTGAACTTTCTGCAGCAGTTCCTGAATCTGCCTCTTGATTTCGTCATTCTCCAGAATGGATCGCCGATAGATTGGTCCTTTGGGCAACGACGCACTTGGGGTCAGATCAATGGAGTGCTTGACCTAACAGTGCAGAGGCACCCCACAGGGGAGGTGAAGATGTCCTCGTACTCCTCCACGACCTTGTCCATCTGTTGTTGTTGTGCGGAGGGGCCCTATCTGGAGGTCATGGCCACTGTCTTCTTCTTTCCCTGAGGGCGTATCATCAGGAAAACAAATTTCCTGGTTTTGGAAATGAGCTTACTACATTGTTTTGCAGTAACCAAAGAGATGGCGGTAGGCGATGCTACCTCTGGTATCCTGTACAACTTATTTCCCAAAGTAACAATAACAACGCGAGGCCTTGACTCATACACAACATGTTTCTTCCACAAGTATGGTTGGCCTAATAATACATCACAAACATCAAGGGGAGCAACGTCACATAATACCTCATCCATGAAGGGCTTGATGTTGTATGGAAGGCAGCACTGCTAGCTCATGCGAAGATCCCTTCCTTGGTGAAGCCACTCTATAGTGTATGGTTGTGGGTGTGTTGTGGTCGGTAAGCCCAGTCGCTTCACGCCCTCTGTCGAAATGAGGTTCTTTTGGCTCCCACTACCAACAATGAACTGTAGAGGGGAACCCTTTACCCACATCTGGGAGTGGAATAGGCACTCCTCCTCCTCTGGATCTTCAGGTTCCTCCTTCTGGATCTTCGTGGTGGTAATGGTGGCGTTCTACTCCGCATCAATAATCTCTTCCCTTTGTCATTCCCCTTGTTAGGTTCTGACTTAGAGTTGGAACATGCATCTGATTCTGAAGCCTTCAGCTCGGCCATCAATGACTGCTTGGCCCGACACTCACTTGTGTTGTGAGTGGAGCTCTTATGGAACTCGCACCACTTTCCCGTGTCCTTCTTCGGCTTCGTGGTGTTGTTCTGTGCTTGCGGCTTTGGCGGTTGTCCTAGGTCGCCCCGCCTTGGCTTTGTCCTTTGTTCTGTGCTTTGGGGGCACCTTTTCCTTGCTTCGGATTCGCAAATCCAAAGTCTCGCTTCTTCTGTTTAAACTTCTGCTCGATCTTGACAGCGTATCGGTACGCCGTGCCGAGAGAGGAGATGTCAAGGAACTCCATCTCGTCCTGGATGTACCTGTGTAGGCAACCGCAGTACTTGAGTACCAAATGTTTCTCAAAATCCTTGATACCCAACTTCATGCGAAGGGTATGAAAAACATTGGTAAACTCTGGCACATCTTGGTCCCTGCCCTGTTGCAGCGTGGTCCACTTTATGTATTTATCCTCGTAGTTTCCGACAAGGTAGTACTGCTCCTTGATGGCATCCTGAAATGAATTCCAAGTGGGCATGGTTGAAAACAGTGAGGTCGTGCTGCTCGCAGCAGGTTTCCCACCAATCCTTGACGTGGGAAGCGGCTTTGAGAAGAGCAAAAGTAAACTTTTCCCAGCTGGAAAAATCACAAATAGAAAAATATCCTTCTAGCAGATTTAACCATTTATCTACAGTGTCTGCATCTATTTGGCCCTCGGGAATGTCAAAGTTTACTTGTATCTTAAAAGGAGTAGAGCCTCTAGAATGGCTGTTGGATGTGGATGCGCCACCAACGGTAACCTTTGAAGGATCTGGGCAAAGTTATCCATCATCGCGTTCCTTTATTTCTCGCGAGCCTCCTCGAGCAATATTTTGATAGGATCCCCTGCCCCCCTCGTCTTTCTTTTCTTCTGCCATGGAGGTTGTCAAGGTTTGCAGGGTTGATCTTGCAAAGATTCAACCAGATCGAGCCCTAACTTCTTATATCCCGACCTCGTTGGGGACATGCAAAGAAAAACAGAGAACGAGCAGACCGCTCTAATACCACTGATCCGGATTTAAACAGGAACACAACAAATTACATAGATAACCATAAATACAGAGATGCAGGAGAAATAATACTTATTTCATTAATGTAAAATACTGAAATATGCTTACAAATAGAATGGAAATAAGACTAGCTCGAGCGATGGTAGCTTATCTCTGAGAAGAGATGTGGCGGCTACATGCCTCTGAATTGTGTTACAATGAGGCTCGAAGGCCTATTTATTGTTGAGAAACAATGGAAAATCCTAAACATCCAAAAACCTAACTCTAGGAGATGAAGCGCCAAACTATGGGCCCCGTTTGGGTAAATTGGTACATCAACTTCCCGAGGTCGTAACTTTGACATACGATCTTCGTTTGACACACAATACCTCGTTAAAAAGATTTATCCAAGAACTACAATTTTTGAATGACCAACATTGTTCTATGTCATGTTGGTCCTAGTTTTCCCAAAAAATGTCGTTTAGGGCCTCAAAACAGCACCGGAAGTTCAGGACCGGAAAAACTGCCAAAAATAGTAAATTGTGCTACAAATAAGGAAACTGAAAAACTGAAAGAAACGATGGTGGGGATCCAAGTGGAATAGGCGGGTGGCCACCAATATCCACCTGGATCAGTTGAGGCTTTGTAATGAAGGTGAGCAAATCTTCAGTGCCATAATTCAGATTGAAGAGAGGTATCGCAAGTCAAAGCTCCCAAAGGACTTTCTCTAACTTGATAGAGACCTTCAACCCTAAATCCAAGTGTAAAAGCATCTTTAGGGTTTCTTTGCCAAATACATACCTTTCCATCAACGAATGCTACCTTGAAGCCCTTATATTCCATCGTAGAAATAGACACCAAGTTCTTATTCAAATCGGGCACATACAACACTTTTGGTAGATGAATGGTTTGACCTTGATTCAAGTGAAGACTAACAGTACCTATTCCTTTCACGGGATAGGTGGCATTATCTCCAAGTATGATTTCCAAATTAGTCTTCCTTTCAACCAAATTTGGGAGGGCCTCCTTGTACCCAGTGAAGTGCCTTGAGGCTCCACTATCAATCAACCAATGATCCAAAGTATCCGGGGGAGAGGCAGTGGATAAAGTGAAAATAAGATAAAATTCTTTTGTTTTCCTACAACATTACTTTCCTCATACCTAGAATTTCTTGTTCTTTTGGGAGATCGACCATTTCCATCTCGAACAGCGAGAGCATTCCTCTTTCCTTTATTGTTTAACCTGTTGTTCCTTTGATTGCCATTGCCTTTATAGTTGTTGTGGTTGTTGTCATCATCCCTTGGAGTATCCTTCTTGTGAGGACCATCTCTAGCATAATGGCCAAACATGTTGCAATTGTAGCACCTTCCTTTTCTTCCTTCTTTTGTTCCTTGCTTGAATCCTTGACCCTATTTTCTTGGAGCATCATTATTCTTCCTCTTAGCATGAGAGGAGAAAACATTAGATTCATTTCCATTTGAAGGCTTGTCTCTCTCCATCATCCTCGTCTCTTCTTGAGTGCATCTAGCCAATAATTCATCAAAACTAGGAATTCTATAGCGATGAGAGTGAGCTCCCCCCTGTTAGAAACAACTTCTCCAATAGACAGAAGGTCATTCTTGATTTTTGTAATCCTCATGAAGTAGGATTGGATAGATTCCCCTTTATCCATCTTGATGTCCTTCAACTTGTTCTTGAGAAAGAGGATTTGATTTTCATTGTTAACTATGAACATCCCAACTAGATTTTCATACATCTCCTTAGATGTTACTAAATCAGAAATATAAACAACCAAATGCTTTTGAAGCGAGTCCATAATAATTATTTTAGCTTTGACCTCACCTTTCTTGTATTTTGTCTTTGCAGCAGCAGGTGCATTTGAAGGAGGCTCCACCACTCTTCCCTTCACATAGTCCATGGCTTCATGCTCTTCCAAAGTCAAGTCCAAAGTCATATTCCATGAATGATAGTTAGATTTGTCCTTGAGCTTATCCTCAGATTTGAAGTAAGATGTAGAAACCATTGAAGCTAGATCAATAGTCTTAACCAACCGATTTCTCTTAGTGATTGCTTTTCTCTCTCTTGCTTGGGCTTTGTCTTCACCTATGCTTTGATACCATGTTAATTTTAGTTAACAATGGTATGTTCTATGCTTAGCACAATTACTTCAATGTTCCTTTAGTAGCCCAATGACAATTTCCAATTTAGATTTCCAATAGCATTCACATTAACCATTAATCACATTGACAGTAAAAGGAGATAAAACATGAAACAAAATGCAAAAGACAAGGAAAGACGAGAGGACACCAGATTTGGCAAATACTAGGGAAAAACCCCAATGTGGGGAAAACCCTTTGATTAATTCTTCTTATTATTATATCAAAATGTTCAACAGAGTGAAAGAGTACAAAAGTCAAATTGACTTGCCAAATTCAAAGTCAAAACAACCCTGTGAGAATCGGCAGTCAAATCAACCCTAACTAGAAAGTCAGAAATGGTCAACGTAGCTGTCAAACTTGCCTCCTTGAGCTCGATCAACCACAGTCAAACTCAACCTTTCTTGTTAGTCAAAATCAGCCAAAAACAGTCCAATCAAATTCAGTCAAAGGAGAGAGAAAAACTGTTGTAATTTTTTGTGATCAAAATTGCAGTCAACCCTGAAGTCAACGCTAGTCAAACAGCCTAGATTCTCTCAATTTATATGCCTAGAAATATGGTCTAGGAAGACAGAAACAATCCCCCAAAAATCGCAGTCAAATCTGGTCAAAGAACCCCTAGTCAACGTTGGTCAAACTTGGTCTGCTTCCTGAAATTTTTGGCCCTGCAACTCAGCCCATAAATTTGTCCTTGTGCCACACATGTCAGAGAGAGAATGCCCAATGTTGTACAAACCAATGAGAGAAGGAGAGAGAATGTGTAAGTGATGATGATGCCAAATGCGATGAGAGGTCACTTGTATTTATAGAAGTCATTGTGGGTGAAGAGTCATGTCTATTGGGCTTCATGAACCTACATGATGATGTGACTGACCTGAACAATTTACACGTGTGGGAATAAATTCAAAATAACACTTATGCTTGTCTAAATGAGATGATCTTTATATCAATTTTGGTCCTCTTGAAAAGAGGATTTTAATGCAATCATCATCTCCATCAATTGAGTTGTCCCAAGGTGGAATATGGCCCTAGTTTCCAATTTTAACATCATACAACATTGATATTTCCAGCAGCATTTTAATATTGCTTTGGGATTGACAACAATATTGTACCAATTGAACAATGCAGTCGAATAGGAACAAGGCAACATTATTGTAGCTAGGGTTTGATTCTTTATTCAATACAATGAGACAGTGATCACCATGATAGTAACCCCTGCAGATCTTGATGATCGTAATCTTGTAATATAACTATGGTGCATGATATGATAGTGATTATGTTGATCCATTTGACAATGACCTGAAGTGACCTTGATGCAAGTTATATATAGTGAACTTGGCAATAACCTTTGTATCTCCTTGACAGTGATGGTGTATCTCTTTGACAATGATGCCTAGATAGTACAGCATCATGATTAAGAATATGACAGCAATGTCTGGCAGTGAGTTGGATGTGGCAATCACCTTGACAATGACAGTAAGATAGTTGTGACTGTGTGTGGCAGTAGCTTGAAGTGTTCAGTGGCAACAGCTTGAAGTGTGCAGTGGCAGTGAGAGTGACAAGTAATAGTTTCAACAGCAGAAGATGAAGTACAACATTGACATTGACAGCTAGAGTTTGACGTGCAGATTGAACAATAGCAAATTTGATTATTGCAATTTCTTTGTATTGATTTTGAGCACAGGTGGATCCAGTCTAAAAATTGTGAAATGTATTTCGTCGGCTAATCAGGGTGGAAGGGTGGAGCTAGGGTAGGTTGGAGCCTACACAAGGCATTGGAGTGTCCATCTAGTTGCAGCTGATAAACAAGGTGTTGGAGCATCCTTCAAGTTGAAGCTTGTAAACCATTGGAGCGTCCTCCTAGTTGCAATTGGTAAATAAGTCATTGAAGCGTTGTTAAAATTGGAAACTAGGGCCAAATTCCACCTTGGGACAGCGCATATGATGGAGATGATTATTGCATTGGATTCCTCTTTTCGAGAAGTCCAAGTTTGAAATAAAGATCATCCCATTCAGACAAGTAGAAGTGTGATTTTGAATTTATTCTCTCACATGTACAAATTGTTCAGGTCAGCCTCAACTTAATGTAGGCTCAAGAAGCCCAATAGATGTGTCTCTTCACCCACAACAAAGTGTTTAAATAGAAGAGACCTCACACCTCATTTGGACATCATTCACTCACACATTCTTCTCTCTCTTCATTAGATTGGTCTGTTCAGCTTGGGCATCTTCTCTCTCTCTCTCTCTCTCTCTCTCACGTGCAACTAGGAGACCTGTTTTTCTGGGCTAAAACAAAACCGAAATTTCATATGGTTGACCAACGTGGACCGAGGTTGTTTTGACCGAATTTGACTAATTTTTTGAGGCAGAATTTCGCTCGAGGCAGCATTGATTGGCACAGAAATCAAGGTGTTTTGGAGTGTTTGACCAACGTTGACCACTGGGTTTTTTTACTACAGGGATGACTATGTTTGACCGAGTTTGACAAATGTTTGAGGGACTGTTTTGGGTTGACTTTGACCCTTGATGGAGGCTAAATTAATCTTCCTTTGACCGAGCTTCAAAGGAGGTGACTTGCTATTGATTTGACCAGTGTTGACTTTCTGGTTAGGGCTGAAGTTTGACTGCAGTTGACTGCAAAATTTGAAAGGGCTGATTTGACTTTGTATTGGGCTAGTCTATTTGACTTTTACTCTCTCTCTGCTAAATTATTGAATAATAATAAGAATATTTGATCAAAGGGTTCTCCCCACATTGGGTTTTTTCGTGGCATCTGCCACATCTGGTATCCTCGTCTTTTGCATTTATTTTTATTTTCTATCTGCATTTATTGTCAATGTGATTAATGGTTGATGCGATTGCTACTAGAAATAATTGGAAATTGTTATTGGGCTACTAAGGATTGAAGGTCCGATGGATCCCATTGATCCACCTCCTAGTGAGCCCTCTACTTCAAGAAAAATACCTTTGTGGCTCAAAGATACGCTTGAAGATGCTGAGAGAGATGTTGCACCAATGGGGACATTTCGTGAAAGCAAGAAACCGATCAAGTACCAAAGGTACTTAGCTGCTATGTGTACCATAGTTCAATCTAAGCCATGTACATTTGATAAAGCCGTGAAGCACCAAGTTTGGAAGGATGCGATGAACGAGGAATATGAATCGATCATGAAGAATGATGTCTCGGATGTGGTTCCTAAACCCAAGGACAAGTCAGTGGTCACTTCAAAATGGCTTTACAAAATCAAACATGGAGCTGATGGGAGTGCTAAAAATTTCAAGGCCAAGTTTGTTGCTCGAGGCTTCTCTAAAAAGGAAAGAATAGACTATGATGAGATATTTGCACCGGTTGCCCGATATGCCACTATCTGTTCGATCATAGCCCTTGCTACCTCTCAAGGATGGAGCCTACACCAAATGGATGGCAAAGCTACTTTCTTGCATGGCTCGCTTAAGGAGGAATTCTATGTAGAGCAACCTAAGGGTTTGGAAGTTCAACACCGTAAGACACATGTATGCAAGTTGAAGAAATCCCTCTATGCATTGAAGCAAGCTCCTAGGGCTTGGTATGAAAGGATTGATAGCTATATTATGAAGTTGGGGTTTACAAGGAGCGATGCTAACCCGAACCTATACTTCAAGGTTGAAAAGGATAGGCCTCTCATTTTGGTCCTTTATGTGGATGATCGCTTTCTGATAGATGATGACCCTCTCATTTATCAATGCAAGAGGGAGTTGGCTTCTGAATTCGAGATGAAGGACCTACGATTGATGCACTCTTTCCTAGGGTTGGAGGTCTGGCAAAAGACAGGTGAGATCTTCCTTTCTCAAGGAAAATACATTGTGAAGCTACTTGAGAGGTGTGGGATTGTGGATTTCAAATCCGTGTCTACTCCGATGGAACTCAACTTCATGAAGCTATGTGGAAGTGTTGTTGGGCCCGGATTAGCGAACCCTTCTGAGTATCGACAACTTGGGGGGCCCTGATGTTCTTGGTAAACTCACGTCCTAACATATGCTTCGCTTTGAACACGTTGAGTCAATTTATGGTCGAGCCTCATCACATTCATTGGATTGCTGCTAAGAATCTCTTGAGATATCTCCAAGGCACAATCCACTATGGACTGAGATACACTGCTAGGAATTTGAAGCTACATGGATATACTGATGCTGATTGGGTTGGCAATATGGTGGATCATAAAAACAAGTTTGGGTGTTCCTTCTCTTTGGGGTCTACTTCAATATCTTGGATGAGCCGGAAGCAAAAATTGGTTACTTTAAGCACCGCTGAGGTCGAATACATTGCTGCGAGCATGGCCTGTTGTGAAGTTGTTTGGTTGAGGAAGCTCTTCAGTGAGCTATTCGAGCACATGCTGGATACCATCGTGATATTTTGTGAAAACCAGAGTGGGATTCGCCTTTCAGAGAATCCCATGTTCCACGACCGCTCCAAGCATATTGATATCAGGTACCACTTTATCCGAGATATGGTACAACGGAGAGCAATAAGACTCCAACACATCAGGGCAGATGAGCAGGTCGCAGATATTCTCACAAAGCTCTTAGGGAAGGTCAAATTCTTAACATTGAAAGAGAGACTTGGAGTCATGGAAAGACCCTCCTATGAGGGTCTCGCATGAGTTGAACATTGAGCTCTAGGAGCTCCTGGGAGCTTGGGGTACTTCTTGAAGCTATGAGTGACCATAGGGTGAGTGGTTCACCTTCCCCTAGTGGTGCGCTATGTACAAGGTGAGTGGTTGACCTTCCCCTGTGATACCCCATGATGATTGACATGTGTGTAGAGTGAGTGGTTCACCTTGCCCTACGATTGCAAACACATGTATGTAGGGTGAGTGGTTCACCTTCCCCTACAATTGACATATGCATAGGATGAGTGGTTCACCTTCTCCTATGGCATATGAGTAGGACAAGTGGTTCACCTTCTCCTGTCGATGCCCTCGCATGCATCCTACCCATGGAGTCCAGGACTCATGGGAAGTACCTCTCATCTGGCCAATGAGTTGGGAAAAGTGGTTAGGGACCATAGCACTACTGATGGATGCATCATGTACTACCATACTCCCTATGACTAGGACGCATGGTATTCAACAACTTGATCTGGGATTAAGGACTGACTTTCCTCAGTGGAGAGTGGTAAGGTCTTGTGACTCAATCTCGATCACTTCTTCTTCATTATTACTTCATGGTTCAGTAGAGCATGAAGACAGAGATGGTACATGACGACATGATAGCATGATGATGACAGATGGATTGACAGGTAGAATTATCCCTAGTTGAGAGGGAGTGTTAAAATTGGCAACTAGGGCCAAATTCCACCTTGGGACTGCATTAGATTCCTCTTTGCGAGAGGTCCAAGTTTGATATAAAGATCATCTCATACGGACAAGCAAAAGTGTGATTTTGAATTTATCCTCTCACATGTACAAATTGTTTAGGTCGGCCTCAGCTTAATGTAAGCTCAAGAAGCCCAATAGATGTGTCTCTTCACCCACAACAAAGTGTATAAATAGAAGAGACCTCACATCTCATTTGGACATCATTCACTCACACATTCTTCTCTCTCTTCATCAGATTGGTTCGTTCAGCTTGGGCATCTTCTCTCTCTCACACACACATGCAGTGAGGACTGTTTTTCTGGGCTAAAATAGAACATTTCATACTGTTGACCAAAGTTTTTTTTATCAAATTTGACTGCATTTTTGGAGGCATAATTTCGTTCTCTTGAGGCCGCATTTATTGGCACGGAAATCGAGGTATCTGGAAGTGTTTGACTAGCATTGACCACAGGGCTAACTGTTGTTTGACCGAGATTGACCAATGTTTGAGGGACTATTTTGGGTTGACTTTGACCATTGATGGAGGCTGAATTAATCTGCCTTTGACCGAGCTTCAAAGAAGGTAGTCTTGCTGTTGATTTGACCAGCGTTGACTTTCTGGTTAGGGCTGAAGTTTGACTACAGTTGACTGCAAAATTTGACAGGGCTGATTTGGCTGCAGTATTTGGCTAGTCTATTTGACTTTTGTCCTCTCTCTCTCTGCTAAACTACTGAATAATAATAAGAAGATTTGATCAAAGGGTTTTCCCCACATTGGGGTTTTTCCCTAGCATCCGCCACATCTAGTGTCCTCTTGTCTTGGCTTGTCTCCTGCATTTGTTTTTATGTTCTATCTACATTTACTGTCAATGTGATTAATGGTTGATGTGATTGCTACTGGAAATAATTGGAAATTGTTATTGCGCTGCTAATGAACATCGAAGTAAATTGTGTTAAGCATAGAACGTACATTGTTATCTAAAATTAACAAGCATCCTACAGGTTGAAGCCAATAAATCAGGGAGTTGGAGCCTCCTTTAGTTGGAGATGAAAATATTGATGTACATTTTATTGAAAGACAAATATTCAGAAGCGTTTGGTGGTTTTTGTCCCGGAGGGGTTTCCACCTAAAAAACTTTGTCTACTGTCTTTATTGTTGTGCATTGTTGAATGGTGTTGATGAATGTTTACGTTTATCTACTGCTAATAACAATTAATGCTCTATTAAGTTAAAAATATTCTAATTGATAAGAAATAGTGATTCACCCCCCTCCCAGTATTTCAACAATTGACATGCTTGTTTACCCAGGAAACCCAAAAGGGAAAACTTGCAGTCTTTGTTGTGGTATTTTATCGAGAGCAATTGGATCTATTACAAAGCAATTTGTCTCTGAGAAACATTATGCTTCTTCTCACTAATATCAGCTGATACAATTGATCCCGACTTGCCTTGATCATTGCTTGATCTCCGCCCTCTATCACACAATTGTTCCCCTGTTAAAGCCTTGACTCGTCCTTGTAATCCCTGAACCTTGCTCCTTGATCTTTGCGCATCAGAAGCTCATATTCCTTTGCGCATTAGGTCCCTATTTCCTAGCATACTAGATCCCTATTTCCTTGTGCAAATCAGCCCCTATTTTGTAGCACAAATCCTCCTAAATCCTTGTGCGCTTATGGTCTATTATTTGTTAGGACACAAGCTCTTAAAACTGCACTCAATTGATGCTCAATTTTGCACTCTCCACAATCAAAGATGATCTCACAAACTTGTGTCAATTATGTGCTTTCGTCCTCCTCTTTATAGACCCAATTTGAGAATGCAAGGAAGGCCCAGTTCAATTTTTGATCGAATTTTGATAGCGATTTAACTGAGTGATACTCTTTCCCTCTCCAATCAACAGTTGGAGTCTTAACTTGTTCTTCCTTCAATCAAGACTAAAGACTAACTCACTCTAACTGAACTTGTAACTGCCACCTCATTCTGTAGTCAAACTGATGAGGACTCAACTTAATTGAAGCTCCAACTCTACGCATGCTATCTCGTAATCATTCCAGTAAACTAGAAACAAGCTCATCCTAACTTAAGGCTAACTCATGAGTTCACACTCATGCTAGAGAAAGACAAATTGAGGTCTTCACTGGCTAAGTCACAAACTAGAAGACCTTTACTCGCTACATTTTCAACACTCCCCCTTAGCGAGGAAGGTACTTCTAGAAGAACCTCCTCCACCTGAATTTGTCTCCAACACCACCACGTTATCCGCTATTGTTGAGTTGCTCCCTCTGAACTAGAAAACTTCCCTGTTTCCTACTACGAAATCTATCTAAAGACCTGTTCCTTCCCACCATGCTCCTAGGATCCTGATCTTGAGCATCTAACAATGTCATATCATACCAGCTGAGGCTCCTGGCAGTACCTGAAAAATCACTCTTCCTTGCCACCTGCTCCGTCAAGCCCAAGGCTAAATAGGAAAAAATTAAGGCGAGCTCATTCCAAAAGTGTAACAAGAGAAACAGTTTGACATTAGTCTCAAGTGGTCAGTATAGAGCATGTTCAAGTTGCAAGTCATAGGAGGCACCAATACACATTCAATAAAGAGCGTGTTCAAGGCACCTATACACAAAATCCTGCAAATAGGCATTAGATTTGCAAGTGTAAGGGTTTCTTATGAGAGAGAGAGCACAATGAAATGCGTGTGAGAGGAGTAAAATGCAACAAACAACTCTGAGTGTGACATGTCTAAACGAGCTAAAGACCAAAGCGTGACAAATCTGAGCGAGCAAAATACTAGAGCCTTACAAGTCTGAGTGAATAGAACACTAAGGAAACGCTTGGGGTTAGGAATACTTGACTCTAATACCATATCAATCCAAGGAGTAACACTTGAATTGATATTAATGCGTTAATGTGAACAGAATTATATAACATGGAGGTGTGACCTTTATTTACATATTTACAATTTATTCACCCAATATTTGGGGATTAGATGTCTAACACTTTATACTTTGGGTTGGTCAAGACCCTAGCAAAGGAAAGGTTCAAAATAGTAGGATAGAATCCTAGATTGTTGAAGAACCATTGGTTGGAACAGTGATTAATTCCAAGACTACAACAAATTCAGACTTGCAAAAGGCATGTACAATTAAGGCGCGAAAGGAGAAGATTATTGTTGGTGAGAACAATTTCCTCACAAAAGGGACTGTTAGTGTTTGGGTTTCTCTGAAAGTTCTTACACCATGGTAGGGGTGTGCTTCATGTGATGTTGGGGTGTGTGGTGAACACTTCTTGTATCTTGGCCCCTTGTATCATAAGCTATATTGGATAATTGACAGTTGGAGAGCTTACCATAAATGGATGCTTGTCCTCAAGATACATGTTGAGGTGGCACGCTTCTTGTGGACGTAATTATCTTATGTCCCAGTTGGCATCTTTTACATGGATGCATGTTGAGTAGGATGGGTGCTTGGCATAGGAGCTTAAGCTATTTTGTGAAGGAGCACTAAACATGACAAGGAAGGGCGCTTGGCCCTAGGAGCATCAGAACCACATGGCACAGAAGTGGAGGTAGAGCACTTAGTGTCACACGGAATCAGTCAAGAGTGCGGACACAACCGACCTTCCTAGAAGTCTAAGACATTCTAATGACAAACAAAACAAACTGGAACTATCCTTCTCTAAACATACATTATGATATGAGAAATCAAGTGTTTCGTTCTTACCTTTGTCCAAACGCTGTTGTAGAAGTCCAAGCTTTGTTGATCTGGATGAGCTCCTCCTTTTCTCCAAAACCTGCAATCACCAACAGTCAAACAATTAAATAGCACCTGATTATAACATAAAACAAAGCATATTCAACATATAGACCAAGGAGTACATGAAATAACCCATAAACAACAAGTTATTGAGAAGAATGGACCAATTTGCATTAAAGGTAATCAAAAGGAACCATTACAACCTGAGCCTTGGTGTTGTGCAATCTCCTTCCAGGGTCCACAAGAGTCTTCCTCTACTTTGACAAAGCTCACCCACTTCCAAATAGAACAAGAAAAGATGGCAATCTCTCCTCACAAGCTTCTAAATGGGAGTCCTAATTCCTGCAGCATTTACCCTTAGAAATGTATAGCTTTCAACCTCCCTCCTTCTGGCCCAATGCCTGTATTTATAGTGCTCAAGAGGAAGTTAATCAGGTCCACCATCAATGGGATAGTCCCCTCTTTGGATGGGATCACTCCCTTATTGATGGGATAAGTTCCTCTTTGGTAGGGGTGCATGAACCATCTGGAGGCGCTCAATACACGTCGAACAACCTTCTAGAATGCTCTAGAAATGACCACAAGTAAGTTTTTGAAGATAAAACTTGCGCATTTTAACCTTTTCAGAGGGACGCACCTGCCCCTTTAGATACAGAGCGTCCTTGGACGCAGACCTTATGAACAATAGGTGCGTACCCGCAGGCAAGGTTTGAGAGAACCTGCGTACCCAGAGATAAACATATTTATAAAGACTTTCTCTCTTTCTTGGAGTTTGACATGGATAGCAGAGGCACAAGACTTGCTTAAGAGGGTAGAATGACTGTTGATAGAGCCATACCAACTGTAAATAGCCATGGTGACATTTTTTAGTGTAACAGATTGCCCCCTAAAGTGCAAAGCCTGGAATAGATTAGGGTTTTGTATTATCTAGGACGGGTGAAGCGCTTTATCATTTCTAGGATTATCTCGTGGAGAACCTGGTCAGAACCTGCAATTTTCAACACAAAATACATGTATAAGATTATATCATCACTGAGGTAGGCATTCCCATACTCAGATTGAAACTTAACTAACAGACTAACTACTCTGATACAGAAATGATTTTGCAGTACATCATAATCATAGACTTTTGTAGACACAGTATGGGCGCAGCCATCTGTTTATGGTTAGTCTACTTAGATAATGAATACAAAACTCCTCGCAGCCTGGATGGTAAAGATTCGATCCAGGGTCTTCATTCCTACTTCTCGAATTGGTACGATTCTAACCATGCGAATAAATGAGTCGATGTCGAACATGGTAGAAACCACTTGATTACCAGTCGATGATGTAAACTGTTAACAAGCGTGAGAGAGACCACCAGTAATGTCAATGGTTCTCAAAGTACCCAGTACAATCCATGAGATGTGAATGAATGAGTTGATGTCGAACATTTCACGGAATCCTTCGATCGAAAGTCAATGATGTAAACTGACGTCAAAGGCGAGAAACCTGCCATTGATGCATGCAGACTTCAAGGCACTGACGATTTCTAAGTCATCTCTCTAGATAATGTGCTGATGTCGATAGAAAGTGACCCGTTGTAGGCAAGCCCACAACACGAAATCATTGTTCAAGTTGAAGAAATGTTGCTGTAAGGACTGACTCAGGGATGGTCAAATGGATGACAAGTATTTTGCAGATAAAAGTTTTGTTTGCAGACCTCTTGGATACATAACGACATGACAGATGGTTTGGTGCTAAATAACTCAAAGTTAATCCCCGGAACCCGGTTGAAGACTTTCAAAAGTGGTTTGATCAACTGTGAGGTAAAAGATTTCCCAACCCAGGTGAATGAAAAGTGTCGTGTCCAAGAGTGGTAATAAAGTTTCTTCTGAGACAAAAGGTAACAAATAGGCTCATTCTTCTCTCTTTTCCCCCACCATTTCTGGCAAGTACCTCTTTATTTTTAACAAGCTTGAGGAGGATAACATATGCTTGATTATAAGCTCATCCTTCGGATGAGTCCAACCCAGTTTTGATTCGAACCCTAGGAAGGAGTGGTTCGTTCCTATTTGTAATTGAACAAGTCCTTTACTGTGAAATGTTTAACGAGCCCAGTATAGGAGAAACTCGGCGTTTTTCAATTTTAGAGAGTCTGAAAAACTTAAGAAAACTCCAAGTTGAACTTTTTCGTAGATTTGTGTCCCTCAAGCCTGAAAAAGTATAAAATAATACCTGGGGGAACCTCTTGATCTTGCGACCAAGGAGTACTTTCATAATTAGTGCCATGACCTGAAAAGTAAAAAGCGATCAAAGACACGTCGTTTTATTTCCATATCGAGTTTGAAACGACAAAAACCCGGCAATCTTTTCTTGTTTTTACGGTCAGAAAAGAGCTATAAGGGGATCGTCTTTTAATTCAGTTTTAACGAATGTAAAAGAAACGCTCGGCAATCTTTTCATATTTTAGGAGTCAGAAAAGGGCTTAAAAGATGACTCTGAGGTTTCACTTTTTTGTAAGTTTTAACGAGTTCGAAAAAGGGATAAAAATATACTCATGGTTTTCATTTTTTTGTAAGTTTTAATGAGTTCGAAAAAATGATAAAAATGTACTCATATGGCCAACTTTCAATTTAATTTACGAGCAGGAAAAGATGGAAAGAACTCGGCATTTTCATTTGTTTTACGAGAATGAAAGATAGCAAAATAATCTCGGGATTTTCATGAGTTTAACGAGTCTTGAAAATAACTGAAATTGACTCGAGATAGGTTTCATTTTTACAAAAGCTTGAAACAGACAAAAACTATGCTTCAAAGTAGTTTCATTTTTACACAAGCTTGAAACAGACAAAAACTGTGCTTGATGCCCCCTAAGCGTAACTGCTAGAGTGCATGCTCCCCCAGCTTCATTTCATTCAACTAAGTACAAGCTGGATGGAATGAAGGTTCATGAACGAGATCGTTTGAAAGATCCGACCTAAAACTGTAAGAAAATTATGCAAAAAACTGAAATAACTAACCTAAATACTTAACTTTTATGAGATCTAGTCAATCTCTCGATTCAAGTAGAGGATGATTTGTTTCATTTTTTAACGAGCTTGACACAGGAAAAGAACTGTGCTCAGATTCGGTTTCATGTTTATGCAAGCTTGAAACGAAAAACTATGCTTGTTATAAGTTCGCATGCCCCCAACATAATGATGCAAATCAAGGTTCATGCCCCCCAAGCTTCATTTCATTCAACGAGGTGGATGTAATGAAGCTTTACTTTCAAGATCTTGGAAAGACTCGTGGGAGTTGTTTCATTTTTTAGTGAGGTTGACACAGGAAAAGAACTATCCTCAAAACTACTCTCTACAATCTACCTAACAAAAATCGTTACTCTAAAAACCTTGATTCATTTTTTAACGAGCTTGACACAAGACAAGGAACTGTGCTCTAAAATCCTTGATTCATTTTTTAATGAGCTTGACACAAGACAAGGAACTATGCTCATGAATACTCTACAATCTACCTACTTAACCTACCCTTGTTTCATTTTTTAACGAGCTTGACACAAGACAAGGAACTATGCTCAAGAAGCTCGCATGCCCCCAGCATAACGATGCAAAGCGAGGTACATGCCCCCCAGGCTTCATTGCATTCAACTGGCTGGATGAAATGAAGGTTTACTTTCAATATTTAACTTGAAAAGGGAGTTTTTTCATTTTTTAAAGAGGTTGACGCAAGAGAAGAAATATCCTCATACCTGATTCATTTTTAAACGAGGTTGACTCAGTAACAGGAACTGTCCTCAAAATCCTACTTTCTACAATCTATCTACATATCCTAAAATCTAGCTGATTCATTTTTTAATGAGGTTGACTCAGTAAAAGAACTATCCTCATGACATCCAATTTCATTTTTTAACGAGGTTGAGAGAGGAACAAACTATCCTCGTACCCATTGATCATGACTTCCAACTGGAAGAAAGACATGTCAATGGACACACCTTGATCATGGCTTCCAAGAGGTCTTCATCAGAAGGAAGAATACTCCTCTGGAAGGAACACATGTCAAGGGACTCAACAGGGATCATAACATCGTGTTCAAATAATCCCATAGAGTTGTCCATGTCAATTACCGGATCTAAATCAACAGTGAGAGGCTCACTTACATTGGTAACTGAAAACATGGGACCAGTTGCCACATAATTAACCCGTGGCAGGGTAGATACCACTTTAGAATCATGAACATTTAGGGGTGTCATATTATTGGTAGTTGAAACAAGACTAGGGAACGAAAGCTGGTCTACAGTCACAATATTTCCATTGTGAGGGAAAGACATCACGCGAAAGAGTGTCGATACGACAGCTTTCATTGCATAGACATAGTCTTGCCCAAGGAGTAAATTGAAATCCAAGGGACCTCGAACTACCATAAGATCAATACAAACAGTTTTACCTTCCAAGGTAATAGAAAACTTAGGAAGGATCCCTAAAGGTTCACTAATGGTTCTGTTAAAAGCTTCCAGATTCTGCGTAATAGGTGCAAGCTGAGGGGAACCCAAAGCTTTCCAAACAGTTGAGGATAAAATACTAACAGAAGCACCTTCATCTACCTGAGTACGATGTATGTCCCTACCACCAGCCTTAACAATGATTTGGAAAGGGATGGAGGAAGGAAGACGAGGTTCTGTCAGTCTATTCCAATCAAAGGAAAAGACCTCAGTACTTGGAGGGGGTTCTGTAGAAACAGGTGAAATGCCCCCGGCATAGAAGAATCTGATGTAACAAGAAGAACCTGAGCAGTATGAAGTTCACTCTCTAAATGGAAAGTGGGATCGACCGAATGTGAAATTGAATCGACCACTTGATCAACTAATGGATCATCAACCTGAGTGACATGAGTTTCACTCTCCAATGGAAGAGTGTGATCGACTGTACTTGAATTTAGATCAATCACTCCGTCAGTTGACGGTAGGTTGGGAGAAAGTTTACGGTAACCATTTGGAAATTCTTGCTGTGGAACAGTAAGGTTTTCCAACAATGTTGAGGCTTCATCCATGTGAGGGCAAATGTGAGTTTGATGACTCCCTTTGCATAACTTACAAGGAAACCTAACTATACCCTTTTTCCCAGGAACCTGACTATCACTGGTTGATGGATCAACGGAAAGTTGATGTGATTTTTCTGACCATACTTCCAAGACCTTTGGAATACCAGGACAATTGACAAGGAAGTGGTCACCCTTACAAAGCCTGCAAGGGTATTTGGGTTTACGATGCATGTCGGAATTTTCCTCAACACAACTAACACTTACAGCCATGGTTGGTTGGTTGACTTCTTTCTTATCCTGCTTCTTCTTCTTCTTCTTCTTCTTCCCTTTCTTCTTCTTCTTAGCCTCCTGGTTACTAGCATCAAGGCTTTTACCAGGCGAAGAGGAAGAAATGGAGGAAGAAAAATTAGGCGAAGAAGGTAAAGGGTCAACAGAAGGTTGGTGATGTTGAGATGGTGAACTCTCTTGAGGTGAAGCATTCGGTTGAGATGGAACAATTGGAGTATTTTGGGCCAATGAAGTTGAAAATAACCATATCGGTAATCCTATTGTAAATCCAGGTAATGACAAAGTAGCCATATAAGGAGGACCAACATTTCCAAAGTAAGGAAAAGTACTAGGATTCTCATTAGGAGGGGTTCCTAGGTTGATAAATTCCGGAACACTTGCCATTATATTCAACTTCAGTGAATTTTATTAACAATTTATAACTAAAATTAACAATTCAAAATTCACACCTAACAATTAAAATTCACAATTCACACCTATGGTTTCTAAAAGTAAAAACAAACAAATTAACACGCGCTATCAAATCTAGGAGTCAAACCACACACAAACAGTAAGCTCTCCGGACCGAAAACACTAGTTGGTGATTAAGCCCAACCTCGCAGAATCCAGTACAGAAATAGTGGGTGGAACAGTTACCCCGGCAACCTGCTTAATGAATAGACTGGACCAAGTTCCTCCACTTTAACCGTCTCGAGTGAAGTGAACCCCCCAGAAAATCCAAGTGAGTATAGCCGACGTCTGCTCCAGGTACAGTGGGACCTTCCCTCTGCCGTCACCTCGGTAGAATCCTAAAGATAATGGCCACTAAGGTTACCAACCGCAACAAATGCACCTGGGGGAACAGTCTAAACTCCGACAGCACGCAAGGGCAGAGTAGCAAGCTCAATCCCCTTGCCGGCTCCTTGACAATAATCCAAGGTTTACCGACAAGTGACCCCTGGCTCCTCGACAATGGTTAATCCGAGGTTTACCGTTTGTAATACGTGCGTGTCTGGCGTCGTTCCCAACGAGGGGGGAATGATCCCCTCACTGGTTCGGACACGAGCTCGTGCTTCTCCTTTAAGAGGAGCTTTCCCAGAGTACAAGTGAGACAATTGGATTTATTCTATCACAAGATAAGCTACTTGTTTGGTTTTGTTGTCTTGGAGAGTTAATTACTCACCTACTCCAAGACACTAGCCTGATCTAAATTGGTGCTTCAGAGCCCTAGAAATGTAAAAATTACTAGATGAATTTTAATTAAGCGTTGTGTTATTAAGGCTGTTATTACTCAAATGGGTAAATGGAGATGAAACCAATGGTGTTATGACCCGACTCAACTGAATGCAATCGAATATGATAATGTAATCTTTTCAATTCGATGAATCCTAACTAAAGTAAGGAGAGAGTTTCCATTCACTTCCAACTATGCAAAACTGATCACTAAAGAAAATATAACAAATTCTCTAATGCACTAATTTTATCAATAAAAACTAATGCATATCAATTCCAAACCATTTTTTTTATTTTTATTGTTATGTAAATTCAAATCAAAGAAAGCTGATCTAAATCTACGATTGATTTTTCAGAATGTAAACTATGCAATTGTAATCTAAGCACAATTCACTTGAAAAGTATGCAAATGTAATCTATGCACATTTTTCATTCATATTCTGAAAATGAGAATTCTAATTATGCAAATGTGATCTATGCAAGAGAATTCTCAAACACAAGACGATTCTAATGTGATCTAAGAACCAATCAAGTGCAAGTCGAGAAAATTGGGTGAGAGTTCCAAAGATCAAAAAATAAAAACACTCAGAGGCGATTAACACTCATACACAATTTAGCCCCCCCCGGCGAATGAGGGGGAATTTTTTTTTGCAAAAACAAAAGCAAAAAGATGCAAAATTGTGAAAAGACTGAGAGAAACCTCCAAGTAATGACCAAAGGAAATCAAATCAAGAATTTCTCAAAAAGAGACTCAAAACACCCAATTGATGAAAGCTTAAAGCAGGAATGCCAATGAAACAAGCTTAGGTGAAGATTTATGGCAGGTAACCAGTGGATCTGGGCAGTAAAAACAAATTAAAAACAAAATCTAAAGAGCAAAAAAAGCAAAAAAATGGAATTTTCTTAAATTTTAGCAGGGGACGCAGGCAACCCGTTAAGACAGGTGCGGGCCCGCACTGTGCACACAGCGACAGTGCGTCCAGGGACGCACTGTGCAGCACTCAGAGGGTGCGTCCTACTGAAAAACTCAAGAAAAACCAAAATAAAACTAATCCTAAGCTAACCCACCCAAAAACAAAGTCACAGAGCCAAAAACCAGAAAATAAATGAATTTTCTCAGAGCAAAGTTCATACAAAGGAAAAGACTTTTCACATTAATGGAATCTGTCCCCAGCGGAGTCGCCAATTTGTCACACGGAATCAGTCAAGAGTGCGGACACAACCGACCTTCCTAGAAGTCTAAGACATTCTAATGACAAACAAAACAAACTGGAACTATCCTTCTCTAAACATACATTATGATATGAGAAATCAAGTGTTTCGTTCTTACCTTTGTCCAAACGCTGTTGTAGAAGTCCAAGCTTTGTTGATCTGGATGAGCTCCTCCTTTTCTCCAAACCTGCAATCACCAACAGTCAAACAATTAAATAGCACCTGATTATAACATAAAACAAAGCATATTCAACATATAGACCAAGGAGTACATGAAATAACCCATAAACAACAAGTTATTGAGAAGAATGGACCAATTTGCATTAAAGGTAATCAAAAAGAACCATTACAACCTGAGCCTTGGTGTTGTGCAAGCTCCTTCCAGGGTCCACAAGAGTCTTCCTCTACTTTGACAAAGCTCACCCACTTCCAAATAGAACAAGCAAAGATGGCAATCTCTCCTCACAAGCTTCTAAATGGGAGTCCTAATTCCTGCAGCATTTACCCTTAGAAATGTATAGCTTTCAACCTCCCTCCTTCTGGCCCAATGCCTATATTTATAGTGCTCAAGAGGAAGTTAATCAGGTCCACCATCAATGGGATAGTCCCCTCTTTGGATGGGATCACTCCCTTATTGATGGGATAAGTTCCTCTATGGTAGGGGTGCATGAACCATCTGGAGGCGCTCAATACACGTCAAACAACCTTCTAGAATGCTCTAGAAATGACCACAAGTAAGTTTTTGAAGATAAACTTGCACATTTTAACCTTTTCAGAGGGACACACCTGCCCCTTTAGATACAGAGCGTCCTTGGACGCATACCTTATGAACAATAGGTGCGTACCCGCAGGCAAGGTTTGAGAGAACCTGCGTACCCAGAGATAAACATATTTATAAAGACTTTCTCTCTTTCTTGGAGTTTGACATGGATAGCAGAGGCACAAGACTTGCTTAAGAGGGTAGTATGACTGTTGATAGAGCCATACCAACTGTAAATAGCCATGGTGACATTTTTTAGTGTAACACTTAGCTTAAGGGAGTCTTACTTGGAAGACACTGCACTAGAGGTTGCTTGTGGACCCAATTATACACACGTGGAAGAGGAAGAATGAGCTTGGTACCTTGCCTTGGAGAGCATGCAGCGTTGTGATGAGGAGAGCTTGACATGTGGAGGCGTTGCTAGGAGAGTGCTCCACCTGAGAGATGGTGGCAAACGCTACACTTGTGGACATAACCTAGTACATTAAAGGTCATTGTTGACCTTGTCCACTTCTCTATTGTTGGCCTCCCTCACCTCTCTTATATAAAAGAAGGAGAAAGCCTTTGTCACAATGAACTATTCAAGAAAGTACTAGTAATCTTGATGTACTTGTATTGAAGTCTTTCTGCCTGTGTGATACAAGAGCTGGAAGACTCAAGGTTTGTGCAAAGTAAACCCTAGATATGACTTGGAGCACCATGGCTTGTCTTGAATGCTTGGTGTGAGCTAAACCTAGGTTTGTGTGATGAAACCCTAGAGCAAGATTTGTAGCACTCAGATGCAAGGGGAATTCGTATAATGCACACTTGGTAAGTCCCCTTTATAGCTTGTGGAATGCAATGGTGGACTTGTTGATGTTGACGCTAGCTTGTTGTGGAGCCTTTGGTGTGGCTAAATATCTTGGTGGGATGCCTTGCCAGACTTTTGTATCATCAGTTAGGGCTTGTTGCTGATGGTGGATGCCCTTGACAGGGTCTGGAAGCATTGAAAAGTCCTTGCTTGGGCAAGCTACAGGGACTTGTTGTATCAGCTTGAGATGAGCTAAGGTATAGTAATTTATCTTCATTTCTGTAATATATGAAGTGTACTATATCTGTCCTAAATTTATGTATTCCAGCACTGAAACTCGGATTTTGGTTTCTCATTGTTATGAGTAGTTTCATGGCTGTTTTAATGAACTGACTTGTTGAGACAACCAGACTGAAATGTTGTGTGTTTTAGCATGCCTAGAAGAAACTAGAAATCAGATTTAGTCCTGTTACAAATCTGTTCTTATTGAAGTGATTTTCAGATCTGTGTTGGTTGAGCTTTTGCCCTGAGCACTTGATATTCATCTCTTCCTTCAAGTATATTCTCAGTGTCTATCTTCTTTAGCTTGCCTAGTGAAAAAGTTGGATAAATTGAAGTATTTGCTGTTGTAATAAATATTTCAGATTCAACCATAATGCCAAAAAGTTTTATGAAATGGATCTAGGGAACTTCAAGTAAATGAGATGAAATTTTTTAAGTGTTTTGTTTTGTGCAGATTTTAAAAAATTTCCACAGAGCAAACTCTATAATTTGCATTAGGCATAATTCAATCTTCAAGGCAACCTTGTGTCCCATTGTACAACAGGTATTTGATTTTCTTCTTTATTCAGCCTTCATGTATTCTTGTTCATGTTATGTGCTGAGGAATGTTTAATATAAGTATCACCTGGCACTTGTCTAATGAAAATAATATCATGGAAATAAATGATGGCAATTCCTCTTCACTCCAGCTCTGATGTTGAATTATTGATTTGCCAAATGTTTAAAATTGGCAACATCGATTGCATGGAGACTCCTCTTCTTACTGTACTTGCAAAAGGAATTCTCTAAAATAGTATTTCTTGTCGTTGTCTTTTATCTCCAAATAAAATTCCAGCATCGAATTGTTTGTTTAATTCTATTTTCCTAGTTTAAAACCCCCAGTTTGGCAAAATGTCAAATAGAGAAAAACCTAAGATGGGTTATTCTTGAAATTTGTCATCCAGGAGAAAAAAGATCTGTTTGTCTTTAAAACTAAAAAACTCAATGTTATTAATTGCAGAAATTGGAACTTAGAAAAAAGAGGAGAAAAGAACAGGAAGCATTCGAGCCAAATACCACTATTAACCATCGACATCATATGACAGGAGGAGAAAAACTAACCTGTTTTTAACAAAGTTGATACAATTGTGAACTGGCAAGGCAAGCACCCATATAAGGTCACTCCAAGTGGAGGTTCCATGATATTAGTCGGAAATTCGGAATACAACAATACTGCTTCTGCATCAAACTCCTCGAAAGCTGCTTTGTTACATCATTCACACTTCAACGAGCACTCCCCTCTGGCATACCTAGCTGTTTTTCTGAACTTCCCTGGAGACAATATATTACTTATTTCACACATACAAACCAGTTGTCCCAGGTTTCCAACTTCCAACTGTGCAACTTATTTAGCATTGCAATTTGCAACTACTTGTTTAAACTCAGATGCTTGGCTGTGTTTTTCTGTTACTCTCGTAAAAGGCGACCACACATTATCAAGTAATTCAGTAGCTTAAGAGATTCCAAAAGTCCACTTCCCTGGCTATGCTGTGTTTCAATATACTGTAAGAGACCGTGTCAGGACAACAACCATCAATTGCCATGTTAAGTAAAAGCTTGGACACTTGTTGTTCTTTACCTTCCTTGCATATACCATATAACAATATATTGTACAAAATAATACTTGGTCGATATCCATTCTCTAACATTTCATCATATAGTTCAAGGCTTTGTTTACGCTGCCTACCTTGCAATGCCCGTACATTATGGAACCATAAGTAAAAACACCAGGAGTCCAACCCTTGGTATGCATATCACGAACCATCATTTCCGATGTTGACATTTTCCCTGCCCTACAAAAAACATGGATTAATATATTGTAAGAAATTTGATCAGGGTACATCCTTTGTTGGACATCACACTGAAAAGCCTGTATGC